>OY282450.1:65000721-65185679 GCA_958295655.1 Palloptera scutellata
ATAGTTGGGAAAAAAAAAAAATTTTCATTCATTTTTTTTTCTGTTTTCTTTTTGGTTTTACTTTTATTTACTTTACTTCAATTTGTAAATTATTTAGTGTAATTACTAAACAGGTTAATGTGTGGTTAACATGATTTGGACCTTCAGTTGGCTATTACTTGCAACTTTTTATACAGTGTCGGACAATAAAATAAGAATACCTTGTTCTGAAACCAAAAACCTTAAACAAATGTTTCTCTAGGCTTATGATAAATTTGAAAGGTATTTACTTTTATTCATTTACTTATTCCATAAGTTAAATTTTTTCTTAAAACAAAAATAAAATCAATTAAATGTAAAAAAAGTTTAAAATTTAAAAGTTATACTTAAAATCACATATCAAAAGGACAAAATAAAAATAAGCCCTTTTCAATTAAAAAAAAAAATATTTATAAAAGATTGACTCAAATTGTTCACTAATTGCTAATATTTTGTGGAATAGCCTTTGTTAATTAAAACCGCCTTACACCTTCTAGGCATTGATTCCACCAGAGACGCGCAAGTAGCCTGGGGTATGGAATACCACGCTCTTTGAATGCTTTGCCACAATTCGTCTTTGTTTTTAGCTCTGGTACTGCCAATCTTCTCTTTGACAATATTCCACAAGTTATCGATTGGATTAAGGTCAGGTCATAAATGGAATTCCATTATGGGAAAACCAATCTCGCGCAAGGATTGAGGTGTGCTTTGGGTCGTTATCCTGTTGCATTTGCCATTTCAGAGGCATTTCCCATTCAGCATAAGGAAGCATAACCTCCCGAAGGATGTTTGCGTAAAGAAATCTGTCCATCGTTTCTTTTATCCAACACAGAGGGCCCACACCATACCAAGAGAAGCATCCCCATACCATGACGATGCTTCCACCTCCATACTTAAACGTCTTCCTAGTATATTTTGGGCTCAATTCTGCATTTTTCGGGCATCTAACCCAACGTTTGCCATCACTTCCAACAAGATTCACCTTGTTTTCGTCTGTCCATAATACGTTAGGCAATTTTCTTGCATTAATTGAACCATCCCACTCAATGTGCACTTTAGCGAACTCTATGCGACACTTTCTTTCGATAGCTTTGTGTCAACATTGCTACTTTTCGTGCTGTTCTCCCATACATTTTCTTTTCACCAAACGTCTCGTTATTGATCGATAACGAATTTCAACCCCTGTCTCCTCTCTACTTGCGGTAGCTACCTTAAATGGATCGCGTGCCGCAAAAATTTCCATGCGATTGTCATTGCGGGTCCTGATCGAGAACGAATTTCAACCCCTGTCTCCTCGCTACTTGCGGCAGCTTAAATGGATCGCGTGCCGCCAAAATTTCCATGCGATTGTCATTGCGGGTCCTAGCTCTCTTGCAATGAAATTTTTGAGGTAATACAGATTGGTAGACAAATGTCGTGGATCTGCTAATAGTTTTAGCTATTTGGCGGATGCTTTGTCCCTCATTTCGCAGTTTTTTCACCAAATCACGCTCTTCCATGCTACAGTGCTTTGCTCGACCCATTTTGCTGTGAGATTACGGAATAGTTTACATTTAATTTGTTGAATTACCCTCAATGCTAGCATTTAAATGCTTACCACTACAAAATATAAACAAATTTAAGTTTTCTTTTTAAAATATAAATTTTTTCGTCTGCTGTTCTTTTTTGATTGTCCGCCTTCAAATGCTTCGCTTCAACTCAACTTTTTTGCTTGGGAATCCCCAAAAAATATTTAAATGTAGTGTTGCCACCTAGAAATCTATAAAGTATATTGCAAGGTGTTCTTATTTGATTGTCCGACACTGTATGTATTTATCTTTATAAGAAATTGCTGCCCTACAACATAATGATTTGTATTAATATTTTAGAAAGAATAGGAAAATTCATTATCATGCAATTTGAAACAATTCATGTGTGAGATGTGAAATGGGGGTGCCTAGGGTTAAATTGCAGATCCCATTTATATATTTTTGCTACCACTTAGTTTTTTTTTAAGAATAATTATCAATTAATCATTATGTATTTGCTCCCACGTTTGTAAGACTTATGCTCCGACTTCCAACTCTTCAGTCGTTGTTCCAAATTATTTAAAAATTACGCTCTGATCAATATTTGCAACAACTTGTCTGCTAATAATTCTATTAATATTTCTAAGTCAACTTTTGGATATTAGGACGCCTAATTTTGAAAGGCGGTAAGTACGCGAGGAAAAAAGTTTGAGAAACTCTGGTGAAGAGTAATAATGACATTGTTGCTAGATTAAATTGATAATCTTGTCTCTGGCCAATTCGATTGTGCCCATCTGTTACAGCTTGTAAATTTTAATATTCCAGCTAAAACGTTACGGCATTACTCATTATTTCATTATCAAATTTATAGAACTCTATGCTCGTAATGAGCCTATTACTTACTCGTGCCTTATCATTGTATAATGAATTATGTATTGAAAATAATTTAGATATCTCTTTTTCAAAATGTTCGTTTAAGAAATTGCTAAATACTTTCTTTCGAATCTAATATTTGTTTTTCTAAAAAATATTAATTTTTTCCTTTTTTTTTAAATTTATTATTTTTAATATAGTATGTTAAGCTTTATATTGTTATTTAGTCTGTAAGGATATTGTAATCCAAAGACGTTATATATAAATAAATAAATAAATTTCTTGAAAATCGTCATCCAAATGGATAATAAAAAAAAACGTCAAAAACGTCATTTGCTTTAGAGTCGGTCTGTTCACTTCCCGTTATCCTTAGATGTTAATCGACGATTTCGTTCACCAAAATATTAACCGGTGAAACTAGAGTTAACGCAATTTAACCAATGATTTGGCCTTTTCTTGTTCGATATCCATGTTTGCCGCATATAACCTTTTACACATACATAAATGACTATTTAAGGAAAACCAAAAACTAATTGCCTCTGTCAGCGCCTCGTGTCTTTAAATCACCAAGTAATTCCGCTAGTTCGTGAAGTACTGCAAATAAGGCTGTACCCATATATTTGATCTATGTTCTCTGAAAAACTGTACACTCGCAGTGCAGCGTAGGTGTGTTTTCTCATCCCTACAACTCCCTGCAAAAGTGTTTTGATTTTGAAATGAGCAATGTATGGTATTTGGAGGCTAAGAGTCTAGGACATAGAACGGAGTTTTATTTTATGGAGCTTTTGGTTTAGTTTCGGCCACAAATTACGAAACGGTCATCATCCAACTGTCAAGTTTCACCGTATCTTTGTTTGATTCCCAGCAGTAGCTTTAAACCTATGTTGTAAGTCAACCTGGAAAACTGGGTCTGATTATAATAGCAACGGTGGAGCTGTTACACAGTTTTTCAAGATATCTTTCTCACTGCGGTCGCAAAAACGTCGGTAACTTGGTGCACATGTACACTTTTTCGTTTTTAATATAAAGAGATTCTAAGACTACGGAATTTGGAAACAGCTAAATACCTCGCAGAACGAGTGGAGTTTACCTTTTTTCCCCTACCCGTATTTTATTGGCCTTCCCATGCTCTACATTTAGTTTTTCTTTTCTCATTTCCAATTCGAGATTTTGATAAAATAACAACAATGGCAGGGTTTAATGACTTTATCGTTGTCCTGTATGATTGCATTCGCTCTCTCATTCTCCCTCCAACTTCCACTCACCTATCAATCTTCCTTCCATTCAACACAATGCTCTGCATTCATAGGGGTACACCCTGTGTGTTAAATGTATCAATAAGAAAAAAAAAAATAGTGAGGAGTCATGTTGATTGTTCTCTATAATTTTGTTCTTAAATTTCTACTTCATTTTCAGTGTGAATAGAAAAAAGAAGAAAACAAGAAAAACATCAGTGTTTAGCACAATCCAAAGAGTTTTAGCTTTTTTGTTTCGGATTTCCGAGATCGTGTCTGCGATAAAATGTGTGACAATAGGTGTGTTTTGAGTTGTTCAAGAAAAAATACATAATTTGTCATAATTCTTTATACAGGGTGTTGTTTTTTTAGAAGTGTGGTTTTCAAGAAGAAATAAAACGCATATAATTTAATGTTATGGCCCAGAATTTAGATTTATTATAAAAATAAGGATTCTTGCCATTATGTTTTAAAAACGATTTCGGGCAAGTGGCCGCCGCCGCGGCTGTTTCGACTAAATTCCAACCGAGAGGCCCAATTTTCGACCACTTTTTGCAGCAATTGGAGCCGTATGTCAGTAATAACGCGCCGAAAATTCTCTTCCAAGGCGTCAATCATCTCGGGCTTATCTGCGTAGACAAGCAACTATACATAACCCCACAAAAAATAGTTCAGCGGTGTTAAATCGCACGATTTTGGAGGCCACGCCACAGGCCCACGACGAGAGATAATGCGCCCACCAAAAGTTTCCTTCAATAAATTGATTGTTTCGTTGGCTGTATGGCATGTAGCGCCTTGTAGCGTCTTGTTGGAACGGAACCAAAGGTCGTCCACATCAACATCCCCCAATTCCGGCACGAAAAAGTCATTAATCATAACATTATGACCGGCTTCATCTTTGAAGAAATATGGACCAATGCTTCCCTCTGCCCATAGAGCACACCAAACCCAAACAGTGACTTTTTGAGGATGTAACGGCATCTCAACAATGGCTTGTGGATTATGATCACTCCAAATGCGACAATTTACAAATTTTCTTATTAACGTACCCATTCAACCAAAAGTGAGCTTCATCGCTGAACGAAAAAAAGGCGTGCGAACCGAACAATTATTTTGGTAATAAAATTGCACGAAGTGCAAACGTTGTTCAGGAGTAAGTCTATTCATTAAGAAATGGCAAACCAAATTGAGCATAAATCAAGAAAAGTATTGACAGATTGAAAACCACAATTCTAAAACACAAAAAAAACCTTTTACATTTGCTAATTGTTTGGCCAGACGTTCTGGGAAAGGTGGAGTAACTATTTGAAATAGTAAAGTGGGGTGGGGTCGGTGGGGGTTGTAGTCACATTGGAAAGGTGTTGATGTAAGATATTATAAGAGAACATTAATCATAATCCGATTTAGCATTTTTCTTCATGCAAATCATATACATAAATTCTAAAATAATTGAATCAAGATATTTCAATACATACTACTGTGGGAAAAAAGTAGTAAGACTTTGTTCATAATTTCAAATTTTTTTATTCATTCTTCCAAATCTATTTCGTCCCCTTCACAGTAATCCCCCCCGGCCCCAATACACTTGGGCCAACGTTTTTTCCAATTCTCGAAATAGTTGTTAAAGTCAATTTCCGGAATAGCCTTCAATGCGCTTAGCGATTCATGTTTAATGTCTTCAATTGACTCAAAACGGTGTCCACGAAGTGATTTTTTGAGTTAAGAAAATAGCCAAAAGTCACACGGTGCCAAGTCAGGCGAATGGGGTGGTAGGGTGGTTGCGGAACGATATCAGTCGAATTTTTGGCAAAATGGTCTCGTAAAACCAATGCAGTGATTTTGGAACCAATCGTGCATTCACTCTTCTTAGGCCCAAATGATGTTTTAAATGGTTTTCACTGATCCTTCCGATATTCCAACGATGCCAGTAAGGTCTCTGACTGTTAATCGTCGATTCTCGAGCACCAATTCCTTGGTTTTATTGACGTGTTGATCATCAGTTGATGTTGATGGCCGTCCTGGACGTGGTTCGTCGTCAACGCGTTCTCGACCATCTTTGAACAATTTGTACCAATCAAAAACACTTGCTCGCGACATACAATTATCACCGAAGGCCTTTTGCAACATTCTGAACGTTTCGGCACCAGAAATTTGATTCCGCACACAAAATTTAATGGAACTTCTTTGTTGAATAATTTCACTCATTGTGAAAATCGCCGAATGCACTTTTTGTACTTCAGAAAGACAAGCGTATAGCGTATACTAAACACTAATGATTATTTTGATGTGACTTTTGGCACAGATGTCACCGACAGTCATACCAACGAAATTTAAATTAAAAGTTAAATTTAAATTAAAAAGTCTTACTACTTTTTGCCCACAGTAGTAAATCGAAATCAATTCATCTCCTGAAAATCACATGTATACATAAATCAAACAACACCACAAGAAATCAACTCATCAACTTCACAGATTAGCAACAGATAAATTTAAATTATTTTGTATAACCACAAAACACAACAAAAAACCGCCAAAATCAAAATCAAAATCAAAGCAAATTCCAAGAAAAGTCGACAACAATCGCAATTTCAGCAACTGTAGCAATATTGAATTATTAATTACTTATTATGTATTTGATAATTGTGTTTTAAATATTGGGCGCATCTTCCCCCCTCCCCCACGCTACCTTTTCTGCTCGTAAAGTTAATTCTACAATAAATAAATATGTTTGCATGAGTGTGTGCAGATCACGTTTTGCTCTCTGTTTACGGCTGCTGCTGTGTTAATGACCTAACAACGAAACTTATTGCATGTCGTAAAATGATGCAAAAATAATATGAGTTGCAAAAGGCGGGAAAGAAAGAAACACAAATGAAAACAAAACAAAACAGAGAAACTAAAAATAAAACGAAAACTTTAAATACAAAATGCAATAAAATATTTCTTTATACCATATTAATGCGCATACATTTGTGTATGCGTGTGTGTGTGTGTGTGTGTGTGTGTATTTGCTTGTGTGACTCATTTTGTGAATTTGTTTGCGTTTTTGGCGTTAGTGTTTTTGTTTTTGTTGTATTCTCTTTAACCAACTCAATTTGCATGTGAAGCGCCATAATTGTATATTGAAATCAAGTTTGGCTCTTGAGTCTTTCGATTTGTTGCTCTGATTCTTTTATTTTGTCTAGTGGCTTGTGAATGAATGTGATTTAATTTTAATCAGCTGCAAAATATGAAACCTGATTTTCATTTTGCGCGCCCTGTTAATTTGTGCGACTGGAAAAAAACCTGAATCGAAATAAAATAGTACAATTTGTTCTTAATCCTCAGAGCAAAGTGTATTGAAGTTAAAAGAAATTATAAATTAATTCTTTTTGTTGTTTGGTAGAAAAATTATAATGAAATAAGTTCTTGTTTACAAATTTTTCGTTCGATAAAATCTTTTGTACAAACTTGTGCTGGGCAGTTTGAAAGCTACTGTTTTTGCTTGGCGTTGTGTCCCAAAAGCGACTATGTCCCAAATCACCATACCTTGTAGTACAATTTCGGTTTGTGTCTTTGCTATGCAGCACAGTGACGCTCCAACTTTGGTATTTGCAAACTGTTTTACTAGCTGAAGCAACAACCTTCCTTTATTTTCCTCTTTTGAAACCTGTACGCATTTGCATTTATACATACATATTAATGTTATATTTTTCTCTTTTTCTAGTCGTACTCCGGGTTCACGTCAACCATCGCCAGCTGAAGAGAATCTGCCACGCCCACCCACTCTATTGGATCCTTCACAGCATACCGGTGGCGGTTTTCAACCTCATCACTTCAATCACATGCTAAGCTCGATGGATCATCAAGGTGGTGGTGGCGCCTCTGGTGGTCCCGGTACTCAACAAATGAATTCGTACCCGCATCATCAGATGGCACAGATGAATCAATTATTGCCACCGGTTATGAATGGTGTCGGTGGTATGCAGATGTCACAGGTAAATTGACTGAAAATTAGTTTATTTAAATTTTTCTTTTTAAACAATATACACTTATTTTGTCCTTATATCCGTTCTCCTATTGTTACAGAGCCCAATGATGAATCATCAGGGGCAGGGTCCAAACCAAATTGAATCTCCGGGAAATTTATTGCAGCAACAGCCACCAAATTTGGATGTTCAGGTAAGTGGTGCAATGGGAGTGAGGGCGGGAGTCGAAAGGAATTGCGATTAATGAGCAATCGAAAAAGTTTTTTCCACAAAAGTGAAACTATTCTCTTAATCTCTAAAGCGTTTGTAGCATTTTCAAAATTTCTCTTTCTATTAATTTACAGATAAACATACTTCAGTTGCCAGCAATAGAAACTCTAATTGCGTGTTGTTTATATATGCGTGTGCGTGTGCGTGTGCGTGTGCGTGTGCGTGTATAATTTCACAACTATTTTTTGAAAATAAACACTCACTCACTGTTTAGTACGAATGTTTCCCCTATCCATCGCCAACTCCCTAAAGGACACTTGACATTTGTCCCCAAATATTAGAGCGTTGTCGATGTTCTACATCCACTTTGAATAAAATTCCTTTGGTTGCACTTTCCAACATAGTTCTCTTGAATTTCATTTGTATTTGTTTTTGCTGTTGCTACTAATGTGCACTTTTCCCCAAAAACAAAAGTATAAAGTTCTATATGTCCGTATTCCTTCGTAACTATTTGCCTAGCCCTAGCCCATTTAGCAAGGCACCCCGTCCACCCTCCACTACCTCCATCGCTTGTAGCAAAGCACAATTTATTGCAAACGGAAATCGGATTTATTAGCCGCAAAATTGCTTTTCAATGCTTTTAAGCTCGTGCTATGTGCCATGTGCCATCATCGATGCCTTCCTATGCCTTGACTAGCTTTGCTCTACTCAGCTTCTTTCCCATGTCAATGTGTAGGCTCTCGGTGTCTGCTCCTCGTCTATGAGTATGTGTTTGTATATGTATGTATTTCAATTGTAATGGTATCTGTGCTTTCTCTGTTTGTTTGTGTCTTTTTTTTAAGTAACCAAATTGAAAATCAATATTTTGACTAGTGTTGTTTGTGCTGCTAGTTTTTTCCTTTCTCTTTGTTGTTGTTGTTGTTCTTTTTGTAGTATTTCAGTAATTTGTTCCCCTAAATAAAAAAAGGTGTTACTGGTGTTGACTAAGTGTACGCTTTTCTTTCTTTTTCAAGACTTTTCAAATTGTCCACACACACACAGCTAAACATTTTTCAATTTATTATTTAAACATTTGGAAAATGTCTAAAAAAAAGAAAATGCAAATACCTGTAGCTAGCTTTAGCTGTAGAGCTGTGTAAATAGCTTGAGCTAGTAGTATCTTGTGTTAAATTATGCACCAAATTGTATGCAAACATTTTTGGCAGCATTAAATTTGTGCAGCTTCTTGGGCCGCTTATCTTAAGTTATTGATTAATTGATTACCTATTTTACAATGTAAATATTTTTTGCTGAGTTTTGATTTCTATTCAATTCAAAGTAATTTATTTTTTCCAATTTCTGAAACTTTTAAATCGTAACAGAAACGAAATTCAAATCAAGTTTAAAATATTTTACTTGCTTTCCTCTTCAAATCGACGGATGCGATTTCAATGAAATTAGAATTGATATTTTAAGTGTCATATAAAATTGTTGGCTTTTAAATATCAAACTCGCTTTCAGCGACCCCAAAAACAACCTGTTGGAGGTTCAAATATGATTATGTACCATATGTATAGTATTTACATACATTCAGTTAGGGGCAAAGCAACACGGCCAGTCATTCTGAACCTACCACTTTAATCTTTAATAATAACCGTTCAGATGATACAGTGCACGCTCGATAACGTGAACTAATTAAAACCAAGGTAGTTCATCAAAAGTGATCTTTTTCTTTGTTTTCTGTTTTTCTATTTATTGAAACACAGCTTTCTCCCTCAGTCATTTCAGTACATTCATATCATTTTGATCGACGCCTTCATTGCTAGCCCACTGTACCGCTTTGTTGCAAATCTGAATTGCTTCACTTGGTTTAATTGTCATCGTCGTTGGATTGGTCGTTAGATTCGTTCTCCTGTTCAATGTCATTATCCGCAATGTTTACGTTAATATCATTGCTCTATTCCTGATAACGTACATTCACTCTGAAATTTTAAATAAGAACAAAATGTTCAATAACTTGGAATTACTGCATGTCTGCGTACACGAACCAACCTCATCACTTAAACTGCGAAGAAGATCGACGGTGTTGCACATCAAGGAGCGAAGTTCAGCTCCCAATTTCTCTTACTATCTTCGGAATCATCATCGTTTCGCGCAAAATATAAGATATAAGATATATAAGATATCCACAAGATTTATAGCTTTGTTCAATGTTATTTTCTTCATCGACAGGAGCAAATCAGATTGCGTCGCTGCTATTGAAGCTGGAAGGTTGTTTCTGTAGTGCAGCTTCGTGATTTTTGTTGCATTCTGATCCATCGCTTGAATTAGAGGAATAACGTTTGGTGGCATAAACATTGCAAGAATTTTCCCACATTCCGTTGTCAGTTCAGCTTCATTTGGATGGGAAGGAGCGTTGTCGATAAGGAGAAGAGGTTTAATTGGAAACTTTTTTTTTTATTTTAAAAAAGATTTTACCTTCCCAAAAAAAACCTAATTTTAGAAAAATTTATACGAAATTCAAAAGGAATCTTCACCTGTGGAAGAAATGATTAATGAAACAAATCTTTGTAAATAGTCATGACGTCATACCGGCTGATGACGTCGCCTTTCCAATTACCAAAAGTTGAAGCTTATGAGATCCTGTATCGTTTGAGCAACACAAGAACGTGATTCGCTGCTTCTCTGACTTTACGCCTGGGGCTCTCTTTTCCAAACTGGACACGTACGTTTTTTCTGGCAGAAGTTTCCAGAATAAGCCGGACACGTCAATATTATAAAGCTGATCGTTGCACAAATCGAATTCAGCCATTTTAGCTTCAACGGGTCCCCTAGTTTAAAACTTGAAGCTGAGGCTGCGAAGAAAGTTTTTCGCCTGATATTTGAAGAAATCGAATGCCGTCCGTATCTTTTTTCGAATCCTAAAAGTCATCTAAACTTTGAATGCAGTGTTTCTGCTTTTTCCTTCAGCATTAAAGCACGTACTGGCCAATTCTTACTTCGCATACGAATATACCAACGATAAAGACCTTTCTCCATGTTGGGCAGCTCTGAAGTACGCGAAGTTTTTCTTTTTCCAGGCACAGAAAATGTGTCGTTAATGCTTTTTTCTAAGCACGTCACACTCTATACTTTTTGTAAAAAACCGAGAATCCGAACGGGGAAGTGAAAAGGTTTTCGTAGGCAATTTTTACACCTGCAAGACACTTGTGAAGAGGTGGTGCCGGCTACCAACTACCAACTACTCCACGGCGACCACCATCATAATACCATATGTCCCGGCAATAAATAAGTTATTATCACATTAGTGATATACTTAAATGGAATTTTTAAGAAAATATGTCACCTTAGACTGCATGGCTCTAATTCGATTTTTTCGATTTTGACGCAATTACTGCCGCAATATAGGCAAATGAAGATTTGAGTTTTCGTCTCATCGAAAAGAAACAAATGCTTAAACGTTACAGTGTAAATTTCATTGCATCCTGTTTCACCCTCTCTCATAAAAAACAATACCCATCTCTGGTGCCGTTTTCATATACTTCACAAAACTACATAAAGAGAGATTAAAAGATTTTCGTACACCTATTCACATTAAACTGGAACAATTTTTACCATTTTTCAATTGTAAAAATTCATCTAGAACAGGTTTAAAGCGATTACTCTTCATTAGCCTTTCTAACCGCCGTTCAATGTTTGGAAACTGTCGTTTACAATAAAAAAGCCAAAGTTTATAGCTCATATATCCCTCCCTGATACTGAAAAGGTTAAAGACTATTCAATGCAGTTTGGCATTTGATTAGGTATCCCCAGTAACGTATTTCTTTAACTAAGTTGTTTAGTCCTTATGAGACCTTCACATGGGCATAAAATATCTATAAGCTGCTCTTTCCTACTCTTCGCTACATATTCAACTCATATCATACCGATCTATACTCAGAGTAGATAATTGTTATGAGCAAATAATTTCGCCTCTTTACTAGTAATGGATAATTGGTAAGTCACAGAATGGTTGGTTTAGTACAATAAAGATAGGAGCTAGAGCAACTTTTCCATTTCCACTGCCATTTATTCACTTAAATGGTCTCTAGACTCTGACACCTAAACAAGATTCGCCTCGCAATGCTACTTTTATTAAAATCTTAAGGGATTCTCAAACTAGTACTGTAGTGTTTTTTCCATGTTATGTATAAGTACTTACTTGTGTCTAGATTCCACGGTTTTCTTAATATGTCACTGGTGCTATCTGTTAATTATACCTTGATAGTCACCTGTAAACTTGAGTTTTTTCTGTTTCCAGTTAATTATATTCCAGGATTTAAGTATCTAGTTTTAACTAAAGTCTTGAAACATACACTTTTTGAATTCCAAAGATTAACGATTCGGTTTATTCATGTTTTAAATCAAAACAGCCACTCAACCGTATACTTGTCCGTAGATTAATTTGAATTTTTCCTAAAGCAGCCAATGATATCCAGCGCGTTTTTAGGCGATAACTTTTTGCTTATTTATAAAAATGTTTAATTTAGTTTTACGTAGTTTCAACAAGAAAGCAATCGGCTTAAGTCACTGAAAAGTCCACAGCATCTTGAAATGATTAATTCATAATATATAATTGCGCAAATATATTAATATGGCCTCCAGTCGCCACCATTCTTTGTAATTTCATTACAACGGAAATGCTTGCTATCGACTAATTTTTCAGCATATGAACGTGTTAAACTTTGCCATATATCCCTAAGAAGCCGTTTCAAATAATTTATTGAACGTATCTTTTTTCCACGTAGTTTTAACTTAACAAGAGGCCAAACATTTTCGATCGGATTCGCATCGGGCGACTGTGAGGGCCAATCCAATGAAGTTATGCCGTTTTCCTCTTTTCAACTACTACATAAGCGACTGTGATGTTTTGGGTCGTTGTTCTCTTGAAGAGAACAATCTCGGCTTCCTACGCCAAACCACATATCCGTTGATGGCAGAAGTCCACGACGGTATATCGTGGTCATGAAGTTGGCATCCAAATTCCTCGTGAACATGAACCTTTCCTGGATGTGTCACTGATCGCAGGAGCATCTTACCGTCTTTAGTGGGCCAAGTACGCTTAAAAGTGTTTGTCATCCAAAAGGAGGATTCGTCTGTAAACACCACTTGGGTCCAATCGTCATCCACATGTTCAGTTGCCCACTCTTGGCGTTTTTGTTTATTTGCTTTGCAGTTAGTAAGGGTTTTACCGTCGTTGCTCGAAATTGGATATGAAACTCCCTCAAACGGTTTCTTATTGTATTCAGAGAGACATTTATGCCCTTTCGAGCCAATTTTTGTTTAGCTGCTTTCAAGGATGTGGCTGGATTAGCTTCGAAAGTCCTCCTATTTCGAGGTAGCTCTGCAAATGCCGCGATTTGGCAAGTCGTCCACATTTTTGTATTTTTGTGCACCAAAAAGTATTGGTTCCAATGCTGGACAAACGCCTTCGACTTTTGTAAGTACTTCGAAGCACTCAAGTGGGACATCTTGGGACCTTTTGGATGGGAACAAAGAAAGACTGCTTTAAAACGTCTCGCGTATACGGAACTCATTTCTTAAATATACTCTTGAGACAAATGTGCGTATAATGGACTGTTTCTACAATTACATTGCGAAATTTACAATGAAATCAAGTTTTTAGAAAATCAAGGCCTACTTGATATTCAAATTATTTCATGCGAAAAAGCCGATTGCTTTCTTCTTCAAAATCATTCTCTGGTGTGAACATTTGCTAGCTTCCAGATTTTACCAGCTACTGTTCAAAACTTAACTAAAACACAGGCCTCCTCTGGCTGTCCTCACTTGGAAACTTCAAAAGATTTGAAATATATTAAAACAGACCTAAAACTACAGAAAAGTTTAAATTTGGCTATGTGTTAAATGGAACTAAATGGAAATGATATACGTACTATACTTTGAACTTATTTCCAACAACATTATTCATTTCAGAAATAATGTAGAAAAAATTCTTCATAAACAACTTTCTCCTCTTGTATACTTCTCTCAAACCCTAGAATACTGAGTATTGGTCTCCAAAAATTTTGTACTATTCACTGTTATATTCCCCAGGGGCTTTGCAAGCCTCTTAGTCTGTACCCTTAACCAAATTTATCTCATTCACAAACCATTCATCATACTGTCCACCATTAGATGGCACAGCTAACAGTAATAAACTCACTGACCTGACCATTAGTAATAGAGAGAATAAAGTCGGTTTTAAAATTAAAATCGAATTTACATATTTTCTTTATTACTAAGGGTCAATGTAAATTCAAGTACAGCATTACAATAAATACCTTGAACTGATACTTTCCTGCCACCACTACATCATCGGATCGCTCTACAAATTGCTTGCTTTACTTTACTTTACTTTTAATGGCACAACAGCCCATGGAGAGCCTAGGCCGAGCTTTTCGCTTTTCGCATCCACTCATGTTGTGCGTGTTATATTTGTACATGAATGGAAGGGACCTACAGTTTAATGCCGAATCCGAACGGCGAAGTGAAAAGCTTTTCATAGCAAATTTTACTCTTGTAGGTTTGCCATTGCCTGTCAAGAGGTGGTGCCGTGTAGAAAAATTATTTTTTCTACTTTTTGATTTTGCCTGTGCCGAGATTCAAACCCCGGACACTCTGCGTAGCAGTCCAATGCACTGCCACAACGCCACAGCGACCACTGTAAACAATATAAAGAAGACAGCTAGAAGACATGACATAAAGTCCCAGACAGTGTAACCTGCCAAAGTCTAATGGCCATTGCAAACTTTGAACACAGATATACACCGAAAACGATAGAAAGAGAGGAAGAGAAGGAGTGCGAGTGTGTGAGCAGGAGTCCGTAAGAGGGGGGACTATAATCCTGTATAAGGATAAAAAGAAAGAATTGTTCACTTTTTTTGTTTTCTTATGAATAGCAAATGTAAATAAGTAACAGAAAACATAGAGAAGAAAATCTTACACCCAAAGGAAGAACCTATGAAGAGCTATGAAATTAAAAACGCAAATGTAAACACTGAAAAAGAATAAGCAGCAGTAGCTATGCATCATAATTGCAAGCCAAATAAGAAGTGGAAAAGCATGACGTATTTTTGATATTTGAGTTTCAAAACTTCTTGAAAACATCAATTATCCTTTTTACAATTTCTGTATTTAATAAGAAATAAATAGAAATAACAGCGTTTTATTTTATAAGTGCGTCGAAAAATCAAAGTAAAATCTTGCGTATAATTTGCGCTTGTCTGATTTTATTTCACCTCATCGTTTTATATTTTAGAAGCAGTATGGGTGATGGCAGGGATATCGAACACAGCATCCGAGCGACCAGCTTACTTTTGTTTTTATTTTTCCTATATAGTTTTTCTATTTCTTCTTTCGCTTTTTCTGTCTGTCTGCTACTTTGGCTAATGGCCATCGATGTGATTTTCCTTCTTCTTTTTTTTTGTTTTGGTTTTTTTTTTCTATCATGAGATATTTTTTCATGTGTGCATGTGTATTTTTCGTGGCGTGTCTCATGTGTAAAAAAAATCCTTTTAAAAACTCTCATGCGAGTTTATTTTTTCTTGCACACTATTCATTTTCTAGTTTGTGTGCGAGTGTGTGTGCAGACATGATGTTTTCCAATGTTACCACCATCTGTTCATACTTAGCTTATTTTTTGTTTATTTCTTTTATTGATAGTGTTAACTTATGTATTCCCTCGTACTTTCCTAGATTTTCTATTTGTTTTAGTTTGTAGAATGTGACATTTTTTAAAGTATAACGAATGAATTTGGAAATTATAGGATAATAAGTAGGAGGATAACAGCTTCTCGTTGGATCTGAGTAGGAAGTGTGGCATCAATTTGCTGACAGCCAAATCTATTTGCGAAGAGCCTCAGGCTCTTGCAGACTTTTCCCGTAAGGATTGTTTTGTGTCGACGACCTGGGGCCTGAGATCAAAAATGTATTACACTGCTCAATTTCTTAGTGTCGAAAACCCCGACAAGCAAACTGCATCGTTTTGGGACAATTAAAATATGCCTTATGGCGGCACTTGGTGCAATAACTGGACTTTACCCATTAAACTCAACATGCAAGCCAGTTCATGTGCTCTCTTAGACTGCCAACTGTAGACCTGCTCAAAAGCAATGATGTCACCGAACACCTTTCAGTTTTAAATCTTTGTCTGAGTAGTCCTTGCCTGAAAATCAATGAAACTATCAAAAAAATTTATGCATTTTCAAGAGAATTTGAAGTAGTCATATAAGTGACCGTCAAACAAGGACCAAGATGTCTGATTTCTAAAAGCCGTAGCAAAGGGAAAAAAGCCCTCCATAATTATTGCAGACGTCAATGCAATAGAGATCTGCGTCGGAGAATGCATACGTAGGCGAATAAACGGTGCCCGCATTTACATTCTCTCGGTCAGCTCTAAACTTTTATTCCATAAAATATCCTCAATCCTATCCAGCAGGAATGTAGTTACACTGGCTTGGATCCCGGGCCATGAAGCGAAAAGAGGGGCACAAAATAGGCCCAAAACCTTTTTGACATGTTATAATCGAACCACACCCAAACAGTAACATGGATTGGGAAAGCAGGAACAAAGAAAAGCTGTCAAGCACTACTGGACTAGACTAAATCTTGATCTTGATCTTGATAGATTAGGACACACTTAGGCTACATGGACATGTGCAATCTAATTAAATAGAACAAAAAAATTGCGCCCTTACAGGCTTTCTCACGCTACTGTACTCTTAAGTATCACCTTAAGAAGTTGGGTGTATCGCGGGTGATTCCTGCCCGGCTGCCTTAAATCGTAGAACGTTTTAAGTACCTCGGAAAGAGACTTTTGCACAACAGATAAACATTAGTCGAACTGCATTATAGCCTATCCAACAGATAATAATACTTAATGGAGGCAACCATTATCTTTTAAAAGAGATCAATAATTAAGCTTTTTAAATTTAAATAGTATTTTCAACTTTTTTTCTGGATTTTTAATATATTTTTAATATTTTTGTTGTCTCAAATTTTCAATCAACCAAACCTTTCACTGTTTCATTGGTAGTTCAGTTAGCTTAAAAAAAACAGCTAAAAATTGTATATTCTCAATCGCTTTCCCATTACCGTTAAGCAGATATTTCCCTTTCAAATTCTATACCAAGGAAAAACTCTAAATTTTATACCTTTTAAATATAAAATATTTCTCACAATGTGTATATTCTACGATTTTATTTATCATTGCTTGTTTTTCTTCTCAATTTTTCTACTCATCTACAATTTTGCACACGAAACCAATAAATGTAATTTTTATACGCCATTTCCTCCATACTCATTTCATTTTTCTCTATTCATTACCAAAGTGTTTATTTCCGAATATTTTGCATCTATTTTGCAACGACGCAGGATGAAAGAGGAGAATGAAAGAAAAAACGCAACCCTTTTTTCCTGCTCATGAAAACAAATTTTTATATGTTCAAATGAAAATGTATGTAGATATTTCTTCAAAGCGGAAATGCATACAGTACTTTTCGCTTATTCAATAACAAAACTTTCGGGAGCAGCGAACTATTATGAAATTTTTTGGTTTGTTACCAATGAATACTACGAGTAGAATGAGCTCTCACTGGTGGGTGGCGTCATTCAATACTACAGTGATGGATGGATGGATGTGAAGAAGGCCGAGAACCTGACCTATGAGTGCAGGACTCATTGTACTTAAGGCTTAGGAAAAGAAGAAGGGGTGACAGCAAGCAAGGGGTTAGAAAAAAAAAGGGAAAAATTTGAAAAAGGGGTTATAGGGGGACTACTTTCTCTTCCGCAAATTTTCCGGACAAATCTCAAAAGATCGCAGAAGCGGAAGGAGTGAACTTTGTCCATTCCTGTGACATCGAAACCCAAAATGCGCCATCTCGTTCTGGCAAAGGCGTGACATGTGCGGAGAAAATGCTCTGTGCTGTCCACCTCCTCCAGACAAGATGTGCAGGTCGGGTCCTCGGTGATGCCGATGGTGGTCATATGTTGGGACCCATGGATTATGCCCTGTGATGAGTCCCACCAACCGGCGAAGGTCCTTCCTTCCTAATTTAAGAAGGAATTCTACTGCCTTACTGTTTGGACAAATCACAAAACACTCAGCCTTTTTACAGATGTCCAGATTGATTGGACCAGCGTCTCTTATGTAAATCATTAGCATAAGATTTTATCCAATGCATGGCAACTGCCAAACTGGTCCCGACTATTGGCTCTGGTCCCAAAGGCATGTTCTTTGATCCACAGAGGGCCAACTCGTCAGCTTTCTCATTCCCAGGACCTCCACAGTGCCCAGGAATCCAGATATGATGGAGCTGATTCAGTCTTGCGATTGATCTATGTTTCCTCTTACACTCTGGGACAATCTTTGAAGTAATTCTCGTGTTCTCCAGAGCCTTAAGTGCAGCCTGTCACTACGGACACCTACACGTTTCCCGCGTCATTTTCTTTCAATTATCCATTCCGCTACTTTAAAGATGGCGAAAACTTCTGTCTGGAAGACAGTTGCCAACCCACCCAAGGAATAGTAGCAATTGACACCTTCGTTTAAGTGCCATCCAGCTCCAGTACCTTCATCGGTCTTGGATCCGTCAGTGAAGAATATATCCATCAGATTCTCCAGCACGACCTCTGGATTGCTCCATTGTTCAAGCTTCGAGAAGCTAACTTCATATTTTCTTCCGAAAGTAACCATGGGTATGAGGCATTCACTGTAGTATTCAAATCCGAGCCATCAGTACCACCGCTGGTGACGCCCTTAACGCCATGCTTGACTTGCTCCCACTGGACATACAGATCCAACAAGAAGCAATGAAGGCGACATGTCGGCTACACTTTTCTGGGTGCTGGTTCGATAACAGAACTTCGGGTCATGGAGAAATCTTCAAAAGGTTGTCAGAGCAATATCCATTGCTACTGGCCCCGAAAGTTTGTTTACCGGTTTTGAACAAGCTTCTGAATGTTCGCATGAAGCGAAATCTACTGCATTTAATATCATATGTAAATCGTGATTTCTGCCCACTACCTATAACGAGTAGGTACCTAAACATATTGAGCCAACCATTCTATTATTATTGCTGATGTTGCACACTCATACACCTTCAATGATGGCATTGTAAATGTGAGTGGGTGAGTGTGTGAGTGTGTGAGGCTTGTATGCAGGTGTGCGAGCCTTATTTGCATCACACGTTCATTCATTTTGCATGGTATTTGGGAAAATTGGTGAGAAGAGGGTAGGTTCCATTGTACTTGTAAGTACTAGGAAAGCTTTGGGTAATAGCTACTTATAGACATACGAGTTACGTAGGTGTGTGCACGTGGCACGTGAGCTCTTATATCCTTTATTTGAACGTTCCGCTTTTAAGTATTGCATCTCGGTACCTTCTTATTTTTTCTCTGCATCTTTTCTACTTACTGGTTCTATTTCCTAGTAAAAGTTGTTGGCATCATTTATTAGATTCATATTGTTATTTGTACTTGTACTCGTAAGTATACTAAGTATTCATGAATATTATTCATATGCATATCAAGTCATGTATTTGAGAAATTTAAAATATGAAAATACTACTGTGGGCAAAAAGTAGTAAGACTTTTTAATTTAAATTTCGCGCGGAAACCCATTCATCAAAATATTATTTTTTTAAGGTTGGTATCTGTGCCAAATGTCACATCAAAATAATCATTAATAATGTTTAGTATACGCTTGTCTTTCTGAAGTACAAAAAGTGCATTCGGCGATTTTCACAATGAGTGAAATTATTCAACAAAGAAGTTCCATTAAATTTTGTGTGCTTAATCAAATTTCTGGTGCCGAAACGTTCAGAATGTTGCAAAAGGCCTTCGGTGATAATTGTATGTCGCGAGCAAGTGTTTTTGATTGGCACAAATTGTTCAAAGATGGTCGAGAACGCGTTGACGACGAACCACGTCCAGGACGGCCATCAACATCAACTGATGATCAACACGTCAATAAAATCAAGGAATTGATGCTCGAGAATCGACGATTAACAGTCAGAGACCTTACTGGCATCGTTGGAATATCGGAAGGATCAGTGAAAACCATTTTAAAACATCATTTGGGCCTAAGAAGAGTGAATGCACGATTGGTTCCAAAATTACTGCATTGGTTTTACGTTCCGCAACCACCCTATTCACCTGACTTAGCACCGTGTGACTTTTGGCTATTTTCTAAACTCAAAAAACCGCTTCGTGGACACCGTTTTGAGTCAATTGAAGACATTAAGCATGAATCGCTAAGCGCATTGAAGGCTATTCCGGAAATTGACCTTAACAACTGTTTCGAGAATTGGAAAAAACGTTAACGTTGACACAAGTGTATTGGAGCCGGGGGGGGGGGGGGGGGGGGGGATTACTTTGAAGGGGACGAAATAGATTTGGAAGAATGAATAAAAAAAATTTGAAATTATGAACAAAGTCTTACTAACTTTTGCCCACAGTAGTATTATAAATATCATGGGAATTACAAAAAAAAACATTTCAAAGAAATTTTCAATTATTCTCAAATTGTTCTCAGAATTTTTTAAAATCAATTCCAGAAGATTTCATATAAGTTTTATAAGTTCCGACTATTGGAATTTCAGAAAATTTTAAATATTCCAATTAAACTTCAATTCAAAATATTTCCCACACATGTATTTCAGAATATTTCAAACAAATTGCATAGTGAATATCAAAATACTTCAAATAATTTCAGAATATACCAAAGGAATTTTATTGTTTCATCAATGAATTTCGAAATATTTCGAATAAATTCCAGTATAATTCAAAATATTGCAAAATAATTTGAGCATATTATAAATGAATTTTGCGATATGCCAAAATGATTTTTTGACTTATGTACCATAACTTACTGCCTTGTACTGTCTTCAAAGTAGTCCCCTTCCGAAATACTTCCTACACTTATGCCAACGAATAATCAAATTATCAAAACATTTTATCAACGCATTTTCCCGAATCGACTTCAGTTCTCGCCGCAAATTCTCTTTTACGTCTTCCATATACTATACTGAAAACGGGTGCCTCGAAGTGGTAATTTTGAGTTTCAGAAAGAGAATTATCATCAGGTAAATTTATATCAGGTAAATTTAGGCCAGAAATTCATCCACAATGATAGTCTTGTCAGCTCGTGCGTTGTCGTGGTGTAAAAATCAATCAGTTTTCTTTCCTCAAAATTTACATTTTTCGAACAATTTGATTCGTGAGACACAGAAAGTTTAGCGGCTATCTCTCTTAAACTTGAATGACAATTTTCCGTCACCACCATTTCCTTCACTTTATTGATGCTAACTTCAGTTGAAGCCGTTGATGGCCGACCAGGACGACGAGGCAAACCTTCTACCATAAGTCGACCGTTTTTAAATGCATTGTACCACTCATAAGTAAGGTTTTTTTTGTTGATAAAGCAAACCTTCTACTGTAAGCCTTCTGTAACATTCTCAGCGATTCGGCACACGAATTTATTGTAAAAATCGCAAAACACACTTCAGATGAACTGACAAAATCGAGCACTGTAAACAAACGAACTGACAAGTCGTGCTCAAACTTCACGTGGTGGTGCCAATTTAGCGACAAAAATAATTTTGCAATCTCTTACAGTCCATTTCCCGTACTTTTTTGACAGAATCTATACACATTTTTCATATCCGCTGAAAATCCATTTACTAAGTAGCTTTCGATTTGTGCTGGAAGATATCTACCGTTTTGTTTTTCCTTTTTTTTTTATTAAGGTAGAAAGCGATGAAAGCCTATTACCGTCTCATCATCCTGACGGCTACTTCTCTCGGGAACACTTTAGTTATAACGTCAGGAGAGCCGGCACAAGCTTTATCGCTAAAATTGTTTGTTAGTATTTTGCAGCAATTCGTACTGCAGCTGGCGTCACACTTAATTCAAATCATGGAGATTGGGAATGGAATGAATGCCAATGAAATGTAAATGACTGAAATGCCAGAAATACCAATCTCATGCATTTGTAAATAAAATTTTGTAACCATGCAAATCAGTAATAATGACTGCATTATTCGCACTGAAATCACAAAGAATGCGAAGTACAAATTATAAAGAATGTGTGTTGTAAGATTTGGCATTCCTTTGCCTTTGGCAGTAAAATATTGCAACCATTGCACTTTTCATAAAAATTGATTTTAAATCATTAAGAATTGTACATACTCGTATGTAAGTTGAAATAAAAATGATTGGCGGTACGTAGAAAGAAAATTTCTACTAAGTAAATATGTAATACGTAAGTTTTAAATAAAATTGTTTAACTAACTATGGCAACGTGACACTGCATTCTTCAAATCAAATCATAAAAATCTAAAATTCAAAAATGTAGAAAATGCTAAATATCCCCAGTCCTCAGGCCAAAGAGAACGCATTTAAATTCTTATTTTTTATTTATTTTTTTATTGATTCATTATAAAAATTCATGATAGATACACAGGGTGTATCTCTATGAATGCAGAGCATTGTGTTGATTGGAAGGAAGATTGAGAGAGGGAATGCAATCACACAAGACACCGATAAAGACAATCTTGAATTCAATTGGATTTCAGTTTTGATTTGCCTCATTGAACACAAATTTTTATGTCGTATATATCGTAGCATGGATTCCCGAATGGGGGTTTCGGATTTTTTAAATGTTACGACGAGTTCCTAAGAAGATTAATTGTTGTAAATTACATGTTTTATGTATGTACATATCTTGAAATCAGTCCTTCAATGAAAGTTTGTGTAATTCGTCACAAAAAAAGTAATTATTTTGCATGAATTATGTGAGAAGTAATGCCTTGAAATTTTTGGGCATACGAAAAGACTGTAAAAACTGGAGAAAGGTACGACATTCGCACAACTTATTTATGTCAAAAATAAACAACACTGAGGAGTAAGCAAACATCTGATCTCCTTGGGGATATTCAATGATCCAGAAATGGAAAAATGGTTGTTGTTAAGACGCATAAATATATACTATATTTATTTGTATAATCAATAAATAATACTTTTTGTTTTGTTAATATTGCAATATAATAATGATAAGAATGACTTTCATTCTTAACAACATTGACTTTGCTATAAACACCTTTAAATTATATAATAATGCAAATAAAATAAAATTTCAAGTATGCTCCAAATGATTTTTAAATGCATTTGTGAATAAAAACATTTGATACCATAATTAATAGAACCTTAAGTAAAGTTTATTTGAAGAAGTTTTTGAATGAATCGAAAGTCTTAAAGATATACCATACATATGTGAAATATATTATATAAAAAATATATATATAAAAAGTATCCGCGGTTGGTACCTACAAATCTGTCATGTGGTTGAAGTTTAGTGCTACCGTCCTCTATCTCCGGACAGTTTGCGTATCGATCTTGCTCCACCAGACACTCTGTCGAACCAAATCATTGGCGGAATTTCTTTGCATTTAGTTCAGTTCATAAACAATCAAGTTTCATACAGCAACATGTTTTTTTTTCGCTCGTAATAATGTCGGATTTGGTGCCTACAAACTACGATATGCGGACATCATTGATTTTCTGTTTCCAATTGAAGAAATCTGCTTTGGAATCTCATCGAATGCTTGTGGAAGCTTACGGCCAGCACGCTCTAGGCAAAACACAGTGCAACAAGTGTTTAAAGTGGCGATTTTCATGTGAGAAACAAAGAACGTGGGAGACCACCGAAAAAGTTTGCAGATGCCGAATTGCTAGCTTTACTCGATGAGGATGATGGTCAATCGCAAGAACAACTTGCAGAACAATTAAATGTGATCCAACAATGCATTTGTCAACACTTAAAAGCCATAAGAAGGTAGGAAGTTATGTGCCGCATGAACTGACTGAAAGAAAGCAAGAAAATCAAAAACCACCTGTGAAATTTTGATCGCCAGGTACAAAAGAAAGTCATATCTTCATCGAATTCTTACTGGCGATGAAAAATGGATCTATTTCGAGAATCCCAAACGTAAACGATACATCGGCCAAATCGACAGCAAAGCCAAATTGCTTCGGAAAGAAGACAATGCTCCGTGTTTTCTGGGATCAGCGAGGTGTTATCTGGTTTGACCTTCTGAAACCAGGGGAAAAAGTTACTGGCCAACGCTACCAACAAGAATTGGACGATTTGAACCTTGCTTTGCGCGAAAAACGTCCAGAATATCAAGCTAGGCAACACAAAGTGATTTTTCTCGATGACAATGCACCAATGCATCACATCGAACAAAACAGACTTGGGAATTGGTAGATTCGTACAGCTGGGAAGCCCTCCCCCCATGCGGCTTATTCACCAGACTTGGCTCCATCTGATTACCACTTATTTTCATCAATGAGGCATGGGGCACGCACTTGCTGAGCAGCACTTCGATTAGTACGAAACTGTGAAAAAATGGCTCGATGACTGGTTTGACTCAAAAAACGAACAGTTTTTTTTGGCGAGGCATTCACAAATTGCCAGAGAGATGGGAAAAATGTATAGCTAGCAATGGCCATTACTTGGAAGATTGAGTGTGTAACTAGTTTTTTTTTTAAATAAACGTGAATTTTCATTAAAAAATTATCGGATTCATACCCGGGTACACTAGTGACGAATTACACAAAATTTAGCCTGAAAAGCAAGCTTTAAAACATGTTTTCATTTGTCATAATAGAACTAGTGTTGCCAGATTTGCGCGGACACTTTTTATATGACTCAATATAAAGAAATCATAGACAATGAAATAAATACCACAAATTGTATACCAACCAAAATCAAAAGCCGACAAAGATGCAGAATAAAATTTACATGAATTTAAAACTTTAAAAAAATCATAAACTAATTGTATGAAGCCATCACTTACTGTTGCTTGGCATTGCTTGATGGCATGAAGTAATGTTAGCAAGAACTTTAAGTTTCGCATCAATATAACACCATGAAATTATTCAACTTATAACTAATTATAAGTTTCCTTCTTGCCGCTGAGCGTAACACATAAAAAACAAGCAACTACAAAATTATTGTTTTTACCTTAACAAAAAACGAAACCACAAAATATTATTGTATAAAAGAAGAGAAAAAACAAACAAAATACAAATTCGCATAGTGAACGTATACAAAAATTAAAAAAATTACGCAAAATTGCGCAAGAAAAATTGCTAATATTATTATTGTTTTATAATATTGTGAAATTTTCGATTTCACGAGTTTCAACTTAGTAGAGCATGCACAAATTAGTAATAAAATTAATGATAATTTTGTGTAAATCAAATATTTACTTATTTATTTATTGCTTTGGTTAAAAGATTTTTAATAGAAATGTTCACTGTTAATTGTCAATCAATTTTGTTTCGCGCAATCACTGAACTAAGTATTGCATTCTTTAATTCAAAGCATGGAGATTGGGAATTGAATGTGTTGTTTGTAAAATCTTGAAAATCTCCTCATACAATTGTGATTAAAAAATTGCAAATTATAAAGATTTTGAGTTGAAAGAATTGAAAGAAAAAGATTGCAGCAATGGAAACAGGAATTTATTTAAGATATGGCATTCTTTATATCAAATCTTAAAGATCGGAAATTGAAGAAAATGGAAATCAGAATGATTGTGAATTCTACGATGCAAAATTTCATAGCATTTGTTAAAGATATTACGAAAGAAGATACTGAATTCTGTCATTCAAATCACAATGATTGGGAATTGAATATAATTTGAAAGCAAAATGGACCAAAACTATTACAATGAAGCTTACAGCGAGCGTCTAACGTAATGAATGATGAAATGTCTACCGTCTTCCTTTTTATAACGCACAATCATCATTACTTTTCATTCTTATGTTTTCTCCATGTATTCATAATGAAAAATTGAGAGCTAGAGAAATCAAAAGCAATTAAAGTACAATTTCCATGCATTTATAAGGAAAAATCGAGTGAAGCCAGATTGCATTCTTTCAATCAAATAATAAAAATTGGAAATTGAACATAATTTGAAGTCGAACCTGCTTTTGTTGGAAATATTTGGAGCTATAGAATAAATCAGACTTCGTCTTTCAATCAAACAACAAAAATCGACAATTCCAAAATCTAGAAAAGGCGAAATAGCCCCAGCCTTTGTTTAATGTCTGCTTAGTGAATTTTTAAAGAAAGCTCCTTTAATAGGTCAATAAATGTCTTTTAACTTAGTGGACTTAATTACCCAGAATCGATCATATTTCCTGTTGATTTTTATAAATTCTACTTTTAAAGGAAGTTCAAATAAATATCCGTGATTTCACTCGCAAAACTGAAACAAACCAAGTAATGAACGAACAACATTTTCTCTCTAGTCTCAACGACCTACAACTTTGAGTTTGTTCCAACATTTCACTTGTTGCCATACATACTACCTATACATACATGTTTACATACATTCTTTCAAGAGTATAACTTTGCATTTCTTGTTGCTGCAGCAGAATGTCGCAAGTAAAAACATAACAAAAAGAAGCAATGCCAACACAAACAAATATGTAACCTAGTCAAGTGTTTTGATTTGTTTTGACACTTTAACGCTAAGATGCACAAATAAGTATGTATGTATGTATGTATGTATAACAACTACAACGACAGTAACAGCAATATCAGCAACAACATCAACAACAGCAGTAACAACATCAATAACAATCTCGTTTCGTTTTGCTGCTTCAGCATTATTACATATAATTTTCATTTTCCTTGTTGTTGTTGTGTTTGTTGTTGTTGCTGTTGTAGTAAATCGCGCTTTAAAAAGTTGCAAACTTTTGTGGCAAACGTAATAATTGCTTCATTAAAAAGTTTTATACCCAATTGCACCGCTGCGCAAAAGTGAAAAGGTGGGAAAATTATTTATGATTTTAAATGTGAAATATTATGCACACACAAACACACACACACACACACATACACACACATACATTTAAATAAATATTAATTGAGAAATTTTTATGCATTAAGGTTGCACAGCTTAAATTTCAATGACAGGGAATTGCAAATGAAAAGGAAACTTAATAAAGAAAAATTGGTTACTGTGAAAATGATCTCCTTATACTAAAATAAGCTTCGAATGAATTTTCTGTTTAGCGTGGAAAAATAGAAAATGCGTTCTGTTGCCTAGTGGCAATGGAGTAAAAGTCACAAGTAACTTCTTCTAAATCTTCGGACACTTACATCAAAATTATGTGTTGAGGGTTGTATTTCTGGAGGCAACATATATCAAAAATAGAATGTTCTCAGTCTTGAGGAACTAAGCGAGGAAGTTTTCCAACAATTCTCGGTAAAGGTTCCATCAAATTCCTGATCCTTGAAAGATTAAGCGAGCAAATTTCTGGGTAAAGTTTTCATAAAGTTACCTAAATCTGAAGAGAACTCCTTCGCCACGAATAGGCAACAATAATTTAATTTAATATTTTTATTAATATAACTTCGGAGGGGACCGGTCTTTGAGTAAATTGTCTTGTTGAAAAACAGGGATTTTTCAAACAATAAAAATTGTCTACGTTTCCTAATTCTAGGTATATGATTAGTACAGGATCAAAGTTCTGAAAATTTCTAACTAAAATCCAGTACAATTTAGACCAAAGTTCATATTGAAGTCAGACTTAAGGTCAGACTTAAAGTCAAACCGATATTCAAATCGAAAGCAAATTCTGACGAAAAATCAGATCATAGCAGGACATGGCTTGAAGCATTATTTAGACTGAAACTTAAAACCAAAATATGTCCAAAATACAGACTACAGTTCATTGAAAAAAGGTCGGGTCAAAAGCAGTTTAAAATTCAGATAAAAAATCGGTCGAAATTAAGAGCAAAATCCTGCCAAGAAGAATACATAAATCCAGATTCCAATTTACAGTTTTATATAAATGGAACGAATGGTCATACAGTTTTATGCCGAATCCTAACGTGGAGGTGCATTTATTAAACAAATTTTACTTTGCTATTGCCTGCCAAGAGAGAGAGTAGATAAGGTGACAACTTTGTAAAATCTTTCAACTGTGGCGAATTAAGATGTATATGTTCCAGTCTAGCACAGTACCAGCTATAGGCCACGGTAACCACTTCTTTTTATAATTTTCAAAGTAAATCTCCATGTATACTCAAAACTAATCGTAAAATTAAACTTTAACTTAGAAGATCGGAATCGGTTCTGGTTCGATTGTCAGAGCAAATGGATATGAGTCTGCAGTTACAGACAAGCTTAGCTAGAATGCTAGAAAAAACGCAGCCAAAATGCTTTTCGAATATTATAACGGAATGTGAGGCAAAACTTAACGTTATTTATTGGATTAATTGTGCCTCATAAGTATGGGTTTCAGGGCAATTTGTCGGTATGTCTGGCAACGACAGGGTAGATGAATTGATAATTCGTGGATCTGCGTCATTAGCGTCAGTTTGGCAGGCGCTATGTAATGGATTGCTGAGACCAAGTGTCACTCGAACGCTCATAGGAAAAAGTAGCAAATTATAAATTTCTGTAAAACTACGAGATGTTTTGTAAAAAAAACCTAACAGAAAATAGCTGACATTTTTCTCTGTCTCGAGAGAAAGGATCTGCGCATCCTAATAAGGTTTGATCACAGATCGCATTATACATATGTGGTCAACATAAGACGAAGGTCTAATCGAGGATACTGCCTTGTAGGGGAAACCGACACTACAAAACACGAAATTCGGAATTGAAATCCGTATCGGATTTGAAATGGTGTTTGGCATTCCTTGTGAAAGTGTCAAAATTGGATTCGAACTTATTTTCGAAACAGTTGTTTTGATAATTTTGTAAACTGTTGATTAATTATTCAAATAAAAGAAATATCGCTGTGGCGCAGTGGTGGTGCGTTGGACTGCTACGCAGAGTGTCCGGCGTTCGAATCTCGGCACAGTCAAAATCAAAAAGTAAAAAAAAATAATTTTCTACACGGCACCACCTCTTGGCAGGCAATGGCAAACCTACAAGAGTCAAAACTAGCGATGAAAAGCTTTTCACTTCGCAGTTCGGATTCGGCATTAAACTGTAGGTCCCTTCCATTCATGTACAAATATAACACGCACAACATGAGTGGATGCGGAAAGCGAAAAGCTCGGCCTATGCCCTCCATGTGCTGTTGTGCCATTAAAAGTAAAGTAAATAAAAGAAAGAAATAATACTTCTAATAAAAGAAAAATGAGGGTTGCAATTTTTATGGCAGTTTTTGGCTTTACCAGACTCTGTCACCCTTAGTGTGGCCTCTTGCTACATCGAGATATTGCTTCATAAAATCATTTTCTCGCTTGACAGTTACTTTCCTTAATTTATAATTTTCTCCGATAATTAGATTTCGGTAATTTAGAAATGTCGAATGTAGAACACCTGCAGTCGGACTCAAATACGATTCCGATCCGAATTGGATTTCAGAAGAAGAGAGTGATTATCTTCGTTATGTCCAGTCTTCGAAAGAAGAAGGAAAGTCGAGCAGGTTAGCAATATTTTCTGGATGAATTCTGCTCATTCTATTCCTCTACATGGTTCCTCCTCTGGTTCCTTAAAGAACTTAAAAGTTTAGGTTTTCGATTATTTCAAATTCAAGTCTCACACCACATCTAGTTTTCAAGGAACAAAAACACAATCAAATTGTACCGTCAAGTAAAGCAAAAAGTCACGTCTGTGTAAATAATAATGAAAATTATATTACTTACTTACTTACTTACTTAGCTGGCGCTACAACCGATGATCGGTCTTGGCCGCCTCCACAAAGCTTCGCCAGTCACTTCTGCTATGCGCGCGCTGACGCCAGTTGATAAGGCCAACTGCAGTCAGGTTGCCCTGCACCTGGTCTTTCCAACGGAGATTAGGACGTCCCCTTCTGCGTGATCCTCCACCGTGGTTCGAATAAAACACCTTTCTAGCCGGAGCGCTTTCTTCCATTCGCTCAACATGACCCAGCCAGCGAAGCCGCTGGAGTTTTATACGCTTGACTTTGTCAGTGTCGGCGTACAGCTCATACAGCTCATCGTTCCATCTTATTCGATACACGTCGTCCACGCATACTGGACCGTAGATCTTACGGAGTATCTTCCTCTCGAACGCTCCTAACAGTCTCTCATCATTGATGGTCAATGTCCACGTCTCTGCGCCATACATTAGGACGGGAAGGATGAGGGACTTATAGAGCGTTATTTTCGTCGGTCGAGAGAGGGCTCTACTTCTCAATTGCCTACTGAGCCCGTAGTAACACCTGTTGGCAAGAGTTAGTCTCCGCTTGATCTCAAGGCTGACATTATTGTTGGTGTTTATGCTGGATCCTAGATAAACGAAATCCTTGACGACTTCAAAAGTGTAGTTGTCAACAGTGACATTTTGTCCAAGACGCCGTGACTCTTTGTTTGTTGACACAAGGTATTTCGTTTTGTCCTCGTTCACCACTAGACCCACACGACGAGACTCCCTTTCCAGGTTGGAGAATGCTGCACTGACTGCTCGAGCGTTTTTGCCAATGATGTCAATATCATCAGCGTATGCTAGCAGCATGACACTCTTGTAGAAGATAGTGCCAGAGATGTCGATGTTCGCAGCTCGAATTATTTTCTCCAGCATAAGGTTAAAGAAGTCGCACGATAGGGAGTCACCTTGTCTGAAACCTCTTTTGGTATCAAATGGTGCGGAGAGGTCTGTCCCAATTTTCACTGCGCTGGTGGTGTTGGTCAGTGTCATTTTGCAAAGACGAATGAGCTTTGCAGGGATACCAAAATCAGACATTGCGGCGTACAAGTGATCCCTAATCGTGCTGTCGAAGGCGGCTTTATAATCGACAAATAGATGATGGGTGTCGATCTGTTTTTCTCGGGTCTTTTCCAGGATTTGGCGTAGTGTGAATATCTGGTCGATGGTGGATTTACCAGGCCTGAAGCCACACTGATAAGGTCCAATCAGTTTGTTGACGATGGGCTTCAGTCTTTCGCACAGTACGCTCGATAGAACCTTATATGCAATATTAAGAAGGCTTATCCTACGGTAGTTGGCGCAGATCGTGGAATCACCCTTCTTATGGATTGGGCAGAGTACGCTGAGGTTCCAATCACTTGGCATGCTTTCATCTGACCATATTCTGCATAGAAGCTCATGCATGCGTTTTTTGAGCTCTTCGCCTCCGGTCTTAAACAACTCAGCAGGCAGGCCATCTGCACCTGCAGCCTTATTGTTTTTCAGCCGAGCAATGGCTGTTAAGACCTCCTCATAGTCAGGCGGCGGTACTTCAACGCCGTCAGTGATTGGGGTTTCCGGAGTGGGTTCCGCAGTGGCGGGATTATTGCCGTCTTCGCCATTAAGCAGCTGCGAAAAGTGCTCCCTCCATAATCTCATTATGCCCTGGATATCTGTCACCAGATTTCCATCTTCATCCTTGCAGGAAGAGGCCCCGGTCTTCAAACCAAGAGTCAGGCGTCTTATTCTTTCAAAGAATTTTCGGACCTCGTTCCTGTCCCGCAACATTTCGATATCATTGAACTCGCGTCTTTCTTCATCTCTTTTCTTGCGCCTGAAAAGACGTTTCTCCTCCCTCCTCAACTTTCTGTATCGCTCCTTAGCAGCTCGCGTTGCAACTGACTGCAGGGTGGCTCTATAGACTGCGTTTTTTGCTTCAGTAGCATCGCGACACTCTTGGTCGTACCACATATTTCTCCGTCGACGGTGGTAGCCTAGCACCTCTTCGGCAGCCGTACGCATAGAGCGGGAAATGTGCGTCCACTGTGCGCATATATCATCAAGTTGAGGGGTGTTTTGCGAAAGGAGAAGTGCAAGTTGGTTGGCAAAGACTTTGGCTGTCTGTTGTGATTGCAGCTTTTCGACATCCAGCTTTCTCTTTGTACCTATCCGTACGCGATTTGCTACACATATACGTGTGCAGACCTTGGCTGCAACCAAGTAGTGGTCTGAGTCGATGTTTGCACCACCTATTGTGCGTACGTCTAGTACATTGGAAGCGTGCCTTCCGTCGATCACAACGTGATCAATTTGGTTTCGTGTGTTTTGATCAGGGGACAGCCAAGTGGCCTTATGGATATCCTTATGTTGGAATCTGGTGCTACTAACTGTCATGTTTCGTGCCGCGGCGAAGTCGATCAGTCTCATACCGTTATCGGTGGCTTCGTCGTGGAGACTGAATTTTCCGATCGTCGGACCAAAGAGACTCTCCTTGCCCACCTTGGCATTAAAGTCGCCTAACACGATTTTAACATCGTGGCGGGGGCAATGCTCATAAGCTTTGTCGAGGAGCTCGTAGAAGTCATCTTTGGTCGTTTCATCCTTCTCATCCGTCGGGGCATGGACACAAATTAGGCTGATGTTGAAGAATTTTGCCTTGATGCGGATAGTGGCTAGGCGCTCGTTCACCGCCGTGAACCTCGAGACTACATGACGCAGTCTCTTCCCAACCACAAATACAACACCAAATTCGTGTCTCGACGCATGACAGCTGTAGTAGATATCACAGAATGCTCTTTTGGAGCAACCCTGTCCCGTCCATCGCATTTCCTGTACAGCGGTGATGTCAGCTCTATATTTTTGGAGGACATCCACCAGCTGGATAGAGGCACCTTCCCTGTAGAGGGTTCGGACATTCCAGATGCATATCCGTAAATCGTTGTCCTTTGGGCGTTTGCGGGAGTCGTCAACATTAGAGGGGTTCATTATCCGAGGCTTGTTTGGAGGTTTCATTGGAGGGTATTTTAACGTGGTGGGTTCCAAGCCCGACGCACAACCATTCATTCAAGGCCATGGAGAAGCCCGCCGCACACATTAGTTAACTCACTGACGGTTGTCAGATCGCTATCCAGGGGACGCCACGAGGAGGCTGTGTGTCGACTTGAAACGTAGAAGCGCAAGGATCGACCATGGACGCACCTGCGACTGTCACGAACTTTACCTTGTGTCCTACGCCCCAGGCCCCCCTTATTATATTATATTACGGTATCATAAAAAAGTTAAATACTTACAAAGTACATTCTTCTAAATCTTTGAAATGCTCTTCCACAAAAGATTTAAGTTGATATTCATATCATAAACCAATTTCAAGCAAAGACAACAACCTTTTTTTTTCTTCGCTATGCTTAATAAGATTATTAATAATTGTTCTACTTATAACATTATTCCATTGCATTTCCTTTTTTGAACTACGTTCCTGTTTTGTTTTTTCTCTTTTTTTTATATAAGGAAATAACATTTATTTTGCTGCAAGTGTCAAAATCATCGGCTTTTTCATACTCTAACTTCTGTCAAACTAAGTATAGCTCGGTAAATTGTATGTAGTTAGTATTGGATTAAAAAAAAATAATAATAATAATAATAACTAACTGTGAGTGTTGGCATGAAATTTATTTTACTATTTATTTTTATTTATTCCATTTTTTTAAATATTTTTTAACTATCAGTTTGCGTGTCACATGCAAAATAATTTAAATTGCAAATAACTACAGAGAGAAAGAAAGAATGAAAAAAGCAGAAATTGAAGTGCATTGAAATGGAATAAATGAAATGAAACTGATACTAAATGTTGCTTGACATGCATTTACACTGTGCACATAAATATTGGTACTTACACACACATATACAGTGTCGGACAATCAAATAAGAACACCTTGCACTGTAAATCTTCCATTGAATTTTTTTTTATCGGTCTGCTTATGGCAAACAATTTTTATAGAGAAGAAAATGGTATGGCATATACTTTATAAATTTCTAGGTGGCAACACTACATTTAAATATTTTTTTGGGGATTCCCAAGCAAAAAAGTTGAGTTGAAGCGAAGCATTTGAAGGCGGACAATCAAAAAAGAACAGCAGACGAAAAGATTTATATTTTAAAAAGAAAACTTAAATTTTTTTATAATTTGTAGTGGTAAGCATTTAAATGCTAGCATTGAGGGTAATTCAACAAATTAAATGTAAACTATTCCGTAATCTCACAGCAAAATGGGTCGAGCAAAGCACTGTAGCATGGAAGAGCGTGATTTGGTGAAAAAACTGCGAAATGAGGGACAAAGCATCCGCCAAATAGCTAAAACAGATCCTCGACATTTTCTACCAATCTTTATTACCTCAAAAATTTCATTGCAAGAGAGGTAGGCCCCGCAAAACTACAAGTGCAGATGACAATCGCATACAAATTTTGGCGGCACGCGATCAATTTAAGGCAGCTGCCGCAATTAGAGAGGAGACAGGGGTTCAAATTTGTGCTCGATCAGTTAGGAGACGTTTGGTGGGGAAAAAAATGTATGGCAATTTTGGCACGAAAAGTACCAATGTTTACACAAAGAAATCGAAAGTGTCCCATAGAGTTCGCTGAAGCGCACATTGTGTGGGATTGTTCAATTAATGCAAAAAAATGACGTAACGTATTATAGACAGTCGAAAGCAAGGTGAATCTTGTTGGAAGTGATGGCAAACATTGGTTTAGACGCCCGAAAAATGCAGAATTGAGCCCAAAATATACTAGGAAGACGTTTAAGCACGGAGGTGAAAGCATCGTCATGGTATGGGGATGCTTCTCTTGGTATGGTGTGGGCCCTCTGTATTGGATAAAAGAAACGATGGACAGATTTATTTACGGCAGATAACATCCTTCAGGAGGTGATGCTTCCTTATGCTGAATGGGAAATGTCCCTGAAATGGCAAATGCAACAGGTTAACGACCCAAAGCACACCTCAATCCTTGCGCGAGATTGGTTTTCCCATAATGGAATTCCCGTTATGGCCTGGCCTTCACAATCTCCTGCCTTAATCCAATCGAGAACTTGTGGAATATTGTCAAAGAGAAGATTGGCAGTACCAGAGCTAAAAACAAAGACGAATTGTGGCAAAGCATTCAAAGAGCGTGGTATTCCATTCCATACCCCAGGCTACTTGCGCGTCTCTGGTGGAATCAATGCCTAGAAGGTGTAAGGCGGTTATAATTAACAAAGGTTACTCCACAAAATATTAGCATTAGTGAACAATTTGAGTCAATATTTTATAATTTTTTTTAATAGAAGAGTTCTTTTTTGTTTTTTTTTTGTTCTTTTGAAAATCTGATTTTATGTTTAACTTTTAAATTTCTTTTTTTACACTGAATTGGTTTTGTTTTTGTTTTTGTTTTAAGAAAAAATTAAACTTATGGAATAAATGATTATCATAAGCCTAGAGAAATATTTTTTTAATGTTTATTTTTTCAGAACAAGTTGTTCTTATTTAATTGTCCGACACTGTATGTATAGAGACATACATGTGATGTTTTGTAGTTGGAAAAAAGAGGCGGACACTCCTCTTTTTAACATACAATTTACATACTAACATTTTATTGTTTTCTTTGTACATATGTTGTATGCATATATTTAGTGTTATATTAAGCACTTAAACTAAAATATTATGAATATTGTATTCGTAGTGTAAGAATATGTAGGTCAAAGGGTTTATATGCAAGAGTTTGTGTGTGTTTCCATGAAGTATTGTTCCGAATATCCTTTCTAATTAAGACTAACTCTCACAATTCACCATTGATTGTATGAGAACTTAGCATTCATATCCATTCTGCTTTGATTTCACAAAAATGCAAAAATCACCCCAAAAACCATTTTCTTCAAGAAAATCCTCATTGTTTTTGAAACAAGACAAAAGTAATAACAGTAGCAAAAGCTTAAACCGAAAAACATCATAATTTTGATTGACAAGTGTCTATCAAGCTTACAATATAAAGAGGATATCTTTATATTCTCACTCATTCACTATTATGAATTACAACAAAAAGATGGTGGTTTTGGAACAAAAAAAAAAAAAAAAACAAAGACAGGCTAGGCTGCAAGTGAGTGAGTGCACGCTCTCTCGCTCTTTCGCAATTTACGAAAAGAAAAGGATTTGCTTGCCGGTTTTTTTTTCGCTTTCTGTTTCTTGGCTTTGTTTGTGTGTTAATGTGTGTGTGTGTGTGTGTGTGTGTGTGTGTGTGTGTGTGTGTGTGTGTGTGTGTGTGTGTGTGTGTGTGTGTGTGTGTGTGTGTGTGTGTGTGTGTGTGTGTGTGTGTGTGTGTGTGTGTGTGTGTGTGTGTGTGTGTGTGTGTGTGTGTGTGTGTGTGTGTGTGTGTGTGTGTGTGTGTGTGTGTGTGTGTGTGTGTGTGTGTGTGTGTGTGTGTGTGTGTGTGTGTGTGTGTGTGTGTGTGTGTGTGTGTGTGTGTGTGTGTGTGTGTGTGTGTGTGTGTGTGTGTGTGTGTGTGTGTGTGTGTGTGTGTGTGTGTGTGTGTGTGTGTGTGTGTGTGTGTGTGTGTGTGTGTGTGTGTGTGTGTCTTGATTCACATCAAACAAGTAGAAAGAAAATGACACTTTTTGACAAAAGTCACAATGGAAAAACATAAGTAAATGTGACACTATTTGTGGGTGTGGTCCGTTCGTCCTCCAAACTTCTCCCTGTAAGGATATTATCTACTATTGTAAGTGATAACAGTAGAGCAGCGCAACAATGATTCAAAATTGAAAAGAATATGAGAATGCTCTTGGTATACTATAATGACACCATTGTGTGCGTTTTCCCCCCCTCTTCTCTTTATATACTTCATCATTCTTCAACATTATCGTCATCATTCTTGTTGCTGCGCTGCCAATCTATGGCGTAACCACCTACTTGCTCTTGCACTCTTCCGCATTCCACCGACCACCACTACCCATTTTTTTTCTCTTTCCCTATATGCTAATTGTAATGATTTAGTTTTGTTTGTGTTCGGCGTGGTGATGTGCTGTTAGTTTTCGAAAGGATAAAAAACCCCACATCATAGTTGTGTGGGTGACAGTGTATGCAACTCTTAAGGTTTTCCTTCGTCTCTCTTTCTCTCTCTCATACTCACTCTCTCGGCATGTGGGTGTTTTTACCCAAATGCGCGCCATCTTAAAATTAGCATAGCTCTTCTTCGCTTGCTCGTCGAGTGTATGTGTGTGAGTGTGTGTGTTTGTCTATTGAATTTTTATTTTCTTTTTTTTTTTTGTAAATGAAATGGTAATTGCAAATCTTGAATGAAAATGTCATATTGCTGATGTTGCTGCTGTTAGTCGCTGCAATGATGTTTATGTTCCCTAATGAGGTACAATGCGAAATTATAATCTTGAAAATATGTAAAATGGCAACAGCAACAACAACAGCAACAACAACAAAGAAATAAAGAAAAGGATAAAGTGAATAATTTTCTGTGTGATGATGATATATTTGTTGGTTTTCTTAGCCTAATGGTTGGTTTTGCGTTGTTGATGAAATGCGCAGTTTACTGTTACTGCATCAACCAACACAATATAACCTAATTTTCTAATGAAAAACACAAGTATGCCATTATGTTTTTAGAAAATACTTACAAACATGTTTCATTCATCAGTGTAAAGTTTTAAGTTGTTGAATTGTAGGCTTAGCCTCCAGATACCCTAATTAATATTGGAGTGAAGGCATTTGGCATAGCTCATCAGAAATAGGTATACCATAAGATATTCATAGGCCACCGATCAGCTTTTAAAGTTATTGTAGAAATACCTAAATTAAGTACTTATGATTTTAAGAGAATAAGACTTTTTAGTGTTTAGATGAAAATTTCATATTGTAAACCTGAAAAAAATAATATTGAATCGTGGAGTAAAAATAAAATTTAACACTTTATTGTGTTATAGGTTGGGAGGCCTATGGTGTTGGAGGGCTAACGTGTTGAGTTAGGATTAGCTGCATTACGTGAGAGGAGAGTAAAGGCGTATTCAACGATCAACTGATGCGTGTTTTCTCTTTTCGTTTGTTTTTTCTATGAACTTTTGGTGAGCAAAAGAAAAGGCTGCATGCATGGATGGATGTATGGATGTGAAGAAGGCCGAGAACCTGACCTACGAGGGCAGGACAGTTCCTCAAGCATTCAGGCTATGTAGCCCATTGTACTTAGGCCTAGGAAAAGAAGAAGGGGCGACAGCAAGTAAGGGGTTAGAGCAAAAGAGGGAAAAAGTCGAAAAAGGGGTTATAGGGGGACTATGTTTTCTTCCGTAAATTTTCCGGATTCTCCCACAAATCTCAGAAGATCGCAGAAGGGGAAGGAGTGAACTTTGTCCATTCCTGTGACATCGAAATCCAAAATGCGCCATCTCGTTCTGGGAAAGGCAAGACATGTGCAGAGAAAATGCTCTGTGCTGTCCACCTCCTCCAGACAAGATGTGCAGGTCGGGTCCTCAGTGATGCCGATGGTGGTCATATGTTGGGACCCATGGATTATGCCCTGTGATGCGTCCCACCAACCGGCGAAGTTCCTTCCTTCCTAATTTAAGAAGGAATTCTACTGCCTTACTGTTTGGACAAATCACAAAACACTCAGCCTTTTTACAGATGTCCAGATTGGACCAGCGTCTCTTATGTAAATCATTAGCATAAGATTTTATCCAATGCATTGCAACTGCCAAACTGGTCCCGACTATTGGCTCTGGTCCCAAAGGCATGTTCTCTGATCCAAAGTTGGCCCACTCGTCAGCTTTATCATTCCCAGGAATTCCACAGTGCCCAGGAATCCAGATATGATGGAGCTGATTCAGTCTTGTGACTGATCTATGTTTCCTCTCACACTGTTGGACAATCTTTGAAGTAATTCTCGCGTTCTCCAGAGCCTTAAGTGCAGCCTGACTGTCACTACAGACACCTATACGTTTCCCGCGTCATTTTCTTTCAATTATCCATTCCGCTACTTTAAAGATGGCGAAAACTTCTGTCTGGAAGACAGTTGCCAACCCACCCAAGGAATAGTAGCAATTGACACCTTCGTTTAAGTGCCATCCAGCTCCAGTACCTTCATCGGTCTTGGATCCGTCAGTGAAGAAGATATCCATCAGATTCTCCAGCACGACCTCTGGATTGCTCCATTGTTCAAGCTTCGAGAAGCTAACTTCATATTTTCTTCCGAAAGTAACCACGGGTATGAGGCAGTCTTTCGGGGCCAGTAGCAATGGATATTGCTCTGACAACCTTTTGAAGATTTCTCCATGACCCGAAGTTCTGTTATCGAACCAGCACCCATAAAAGTATAGCCGACATGTCGCCTTCATCGCTTCTTGTTGGATCTGTATGTCCAGTGGGAGCAAGTCAAGCATGGCGTTAAGGGCGTCACCAGAGGTGGTACTCATGCATAAGAGATTGTGATACTCGGTCGATCAATTCGCAGTAATCCAAAGAGAGAGAGAGAATTAAAACTGAAAGAGTAATTCTATCGGTGCATCCTCAGGGTAACAACCCGTTTCTACTCCACTTTTAGTGTTTACGGAATTGTTGTTTCCCCACATACAATTCTTTTCTTTTATATAAGAGACCTACAGGTTTATGCCGAATCCGAACTGCGAAGTGAAAAGCTTTTCATCGCCAATTTTGACGCATTGCACTACCAACTACGCCACGGCGACCAAATTCGGTACACTTTATTGAAATGGCCTCTTGAATAAATGTAAAAATTGTCAACATTAAGCAACAACTACGCATATTTACCAAACAAGTGCAATATTCAAAGGGATCAGGGGCAGGGGCAGGTTATAATTTTAACCTGGATGAATTTCACTTTTTAAATGCAATAATTAAAATTACTATTTTGGTTTACTTTTAAAACTACCTTCCAACTAACCGTGTCTAGCCATTGAGCTTGTAAATGCGGTTTTACAGCCAGCGTATTTTAAAATATTAAACAGTGATTACTTTTGGGTTAAGGTTTCGAATATGTTTTTGTCGAATTTTTAAAGCGACTGTAATAAAAATCGTACCGATGTTCAAAATGTGTTAAGAGGATGGATGTATTTAGCTTTCCGACTGATTTATGTAAATTTTATTCTAAAATATCTATTTCTTATTAATTAAAACCTTTACTTCTTTTCTATTTGCAGGTAAGTGTACGATGAAATGAATAAATTACAAAATCACATACGAAAGGAACTTTTTTAATACCATACCTACATATCGACTAAACTCACGTTGGGTTACTCGTTGGGTTACTGCATCAATGTTGTTCCTTGGGTAAAGTATTTGTTTAACTCTCGTACTGGATGAGAAGAGGCTTCTATATACTATATAGTCTACCTTGCTCAAGCATATCAATATAACCCACAACGGTGTTTATCAAACTGGTACATTTTAGAGTTATCAGAGTGCAGGCTGCATCGATTTACAGCAGATGGAAAAGAAATTTAAAAAAATAATACAAAAATAGTGCACAAGAATTGCTTTACTTTACTTACATGGAGGGCCTAGGCTGAGTTTTCGCATCCACTCATGTTGTGCGTGTTATATTTGTACATGAATGGAAGGGACCTACAGTTTAATGCCGAATCCGAACGGCGAAGTGAAAAGCTTTTCATAGGTAATTTTTACTCTTGTAGGTTTGCCATTGCCTGCCAAGAGGCGGTGCCGTGTAGAAAAATTATTTTTTCTACTTTTTGATTTTGCCTGTGCCGAGATTCGAACCCCGGACACTCTGCTTAGCAGTCATAAAAGTAGAGATGGCAAGAATCCCTAGAATACGTATGTTTCAGAGATAGGTTAGGTTAGAATGGCTGTCCTACAGTAGGATACACTCAGGCCAGAATAGACATAAGGAGTGCGTCGAATAAAATTGTCTGGTACCAAAATGATGAAATCTTTTGAACCAGTAGTCCGTTTTTTTTTTAACTAAAGTATTTTATTTTGCAAATTATTTTTGGATTAAAAAAATAAAACAAGAAACCTCAAATTATTAGTTTTTAATAAAAAGTTTTAATTTTTCAGGAACCCCTTCCAGTAATGTTTTTATGGTAGTGTCTGACACTCTCACAGCTGCTGCAGATAACTTTCTCTTGAAATCTTGAAGGTCTTTGGCCACTTTTTTTGTTGCCTTCATCTACCTTTTTACTAAAGCCCAATACCTCTCAATCGGCCTTAGTTCTGGACAGTTTGGTGGATTGGCTTCTCTAGGCACCAAAATCACTTCATTCCGTTGGAACCACTCTAAGGCCGTTTTGCTATAGTGACATGGAAGCAATCTCTTTTGCAAGCATTCCCTCAAATATATTTCGCCGTTGATTGTACCCGATGTCACGAATGTGCTGCTCCTTTTGCCACAACTACAAATTGCCTGCCAAACAAGGAATTTCTTTTGGAATTTTGGAATTTTTTTGGCTTTGAATTTTTCAGCGACATTTCCTCGAGAATCAGCTGTAAAAAATTCCTGGCCATGTAGCTGGGAAAAGTCCGCTAAAACATAAGTTTCATCGTCCATTATGCAGCATTCATATTTCTTGACAAAATCTCGGCTCAGCATTTTCGCTTTTACGTCCTCAGCCCAGCTTCCTTCTTAGTCCTGCGCACGAAAGATTCTGAGCAATCAGCCTTCCCCGCCAATTTCCTTCCCGAAATGTTTGGATCTCTCTTTAAAATGGTCACAAGTCATGTGACCCTTCTTTTTACCAGAACCTTTCTTCCGATCAATACCCAATTCTTCCTTAAAACGTTTAATAACGCGAGAAATGGTTTTAGGGTTAGCCCCTACCTCTTTGGCAATTTTTTTAAATGACCAGTGAGGTTGCTTTTGAAAAATCTTAATAATATTTTCTCGCACTTCCACTTCGTTTGCCATTTTCGCGTTAAATAAATTTTTATTGTCTTTAACTGACACATAATATTTTCTGACATTTAATTCAAAGCCACTAAGATAAAAATTTTGGTTTTTAATCTTTCAATAGCACAGTATGGGAAGAAATGTAACGGTAAATTTTATTCGACGGTTGGACCTATAGTTTAACGCCAGTTGCGAACAATTTGTTATCACTCCAGGGTTACGCCATTGCCTGTCAAGAGTGATACTTGCACACTTTCTTTTAATTCATATTCACCTTATATATAGGTATATATATACTACTGTGGGCAAAAAGGAGTAAGACTTTTTAATTTAAATATCGCGCGGAAACCCATTCATCAAAATATTATTTTTTTAAGGTTGGTATGACTGTCGGTGACATCTGTGCCAAATGTCACATCAAAATAATCATTAGTGTTTAGTATACGCTTGTCTTTCTGAAGTACAAAAAGTGCATTCGGCGATTTTCACAATGAGTGAAATTATTCAACAAAGAAGTTCCATTAAATTTTGTGTGCGAAATCAAATTTCTGGTGCCGAAACGTTCAGAATGTTGCAAAAGGCCTTCGGTGATAATTGTATGTCGCGTGCAAGTGTTTTTGATTGGTACAAATTGTTCAAAGATGGTCGAGAACGCGTTGACGACGAACCACGTCCAGGACGGCCATCAACATCAACTGATGATCAACACGTCTGGTCAATAAAATCAAGGAATTGGTGCTCGAGAATCGACGATTAACAGTCAGAGACCTTACTTGCATCGTTGGAATATCAATATCGGAAGGATCAGTGAAAACCATTTTAAACCATCATTTGGGCCTAAGAAGAGTGATTGCACGATTGGTTCCAATATCACTGCATTGGTTTTACGAGACCATTTTGCCAAAAATTCGACTGATATCGTTCCGCAACCACCCTATTCGCCTGACTTAGCACCGTGTTACTTTTGGCTATTTTCTAAACTCAAAAAACCGCTTCGTGGACACCGTTTTGAGTCAATTGAAGACATTAAACATGAATCGCTAAGCGCATTGAAGGCTATTCCGGAAATTGGCTTTAACAACTGTTTCGAGAATTGGAAAAAACGTTGGCACAAGTGTATTGGGGCCGGGGGGATTACTTTGAAGGGGACGAAATAGATTTGGAAGAATGAATAAAAAAATTTGAAATTATGAACAAAGTCTTACTAACTTTTGCCCACAGTAGTATATATATATATCTGTAGGTTATTTTATGAATGAGAATTAACCACCAGACCAGGACGGGAATCGAATGCGAAACTTTACCGATGAGAGTCTATGGGCTCTACCCACTAGAGACTCGAGTATCGAGGTTGTCTATTAAAGATACATTCAAAACTGTTCACGAAAATTTTGTCCCGCACATTCATTAATCTTCACCGATAATTGAGAATCAATTAACCAGGATATCAGAAATATTTTTCTAGGAATTTGACTTGGTTTTTAGAATCGTTAATCTTCGTGTGTAAGTAAGTATATTTGGAAAAAACTATCGAAATGTCTTTCATTGGATTATTCTAGCACAATGGATATTTTGAAGATTTCTTATAAGTTTCTTCATCAATGGCAATCAATGATGAATCAATCAATGATCCATTCATTATATTGGCATGAAACGAAACATCATATAAAGAATGAAAGCACTCATTCATGATTTGATGCATTTTTTTTTTCTTGTCCAATAATTTTTTTTTTTTTTTTGAGCATTGTCACATTTTTTTTATTGTTGACAGTTTTAAAACTTTAAGACTTTTTATACATTTTTTTCAAGTTCATGCTAAAGAGCTCTTCTAAGCGTTACGCAGTTGTTACTTTCAAGTCTGTCTTCAACAAAGTTTTTAGTTAAGTTAAGTTAAAAACTGGAGCTTTTCATGTATTTTTCTCAACAGGTTACGCTTGCACATCGAAAATATCACTACGGAAATCACAATTGTTACTAGTTTGTTAAAATCAGAATGAATTTTTTGTTGGCTTTAAGCCTCCCACCAACAACTGAAACTTTACAGATAACAAATTATAAAGTTAACTATATTTTTTTTTTAATCTACATTTGTGGTGCTGCTGTTTGTTGATACTTTGTGAACATTTCGTTAAATATTTGAAGCAATACCGAAATGTCCTTAAAATCTTTTAAGCCACACCCCCCAAACACACGTACACTTTCCGAGATGCTGTGACAAAGGGAAAGAATTTTTATTCTGTGGATTAACTTTTCAAATGTATTGAAAAGTTTTACAGGAATGTATAAACATGTGAATGTTATTGTTGCTGCTGATGCTGCTGCTGCTGTTTGTTGCAGCTTCCATAGAAGAAGAGTAAAGTTTTAAAGTTTTACGCCACTAATATGGTTTCAAGCACACACACATGTACATACTCGTTCATAGTTTCTACATATGTGTGTATGTATGTTTCTTTATTCGTTTGTATGTATGCAAATAAAGTAAGTATTCCTTAATAAATTGTTCACTTGGTTTCGTTTTTTGCTGCCTGCCATGCCACTGTTGGCTGGCTGGTTAACTGACGGTAGTAGTAAATTCCCAGTGCTACCATTACTAATGAGCCAATTTAAATTTACATGCTTGTGAATGTATGTCAGTGTGTCCATACATGCATATGTATGTATGGATGAATGGATGAATGGATGTGTGCATGTGTTTGTGTGTGATGATGCGGAATCCTTTAAATTCTTTTGGGATAAATCTTCAGAAAAGCTGCCAACACACATGCACACTTCCTTTTGTGGTTTAACACTTGTCGTGCGAGCTATCATCATCATTCCCATCGACCCGCCACACTCGTCGCTCCTTTTAACTTCATCACTATGTATGTAGGTACGGAGAAATCTGTTGATCCTCTTCTCTTCATCCTTTATTTTCCTTATTTTTTATTTTCCCCTCCTCAACTAATTCCGACTCTGACTGTGAATTCTGTGAAATTTGAGTGAAAAGTTCCTGCAAACTTGTATTTTCTCTTTGATGTTTTTTGGGGAGGAAACAGAGAAGAAAAGTTTGACTGTGACACAAACCTCAAGAATTTTATGGACTTGTTGGGCGCATAATACGCTCCCTGATGAAAAGGCGGTGCATAGCTGGGAAACTTGATGTGGCGTAAGATGAAGTGGAAACGAAGAATGTTTAGAAAAGCGAACTTTTTAATAGTTTTATATATAAACTGAAATTTCGTTGAATGTTTCGCCAACAAAGTTTCGTTTTACATTTTGTGTTCATGTGATATCTTCTTTCTTGTCGTTTGGAATAAAACCACAATTTTTTAATTAAAATTAAATTCTTATAAGATTTTATGCATTTAGGAATTTATGGTGAATTTCCTGGCATGTTAATTCCTCTTAACCATACCAACGTTTTTTCGATTATGTGATTGAAAATAATTTATTTAGTATCATTTCTATTCTTTTTTATATGAATAATACATAAATTTTGCCGCTTTCTTTCTTCGTTACTTTCGTTTTCCTTCCTCTCGATTAGTTACTTACTTGTGTTTTTGACGTCATTAAGAGTTCGCGTAAATCGATTATGAAGTAGAGCTGAGTAGCACGTGCAATCGACTCGTAGGCAGCGAGTATAGGTAACCTTTATAATCAATATATTTTGCAATTGATACTTTGCTGTAGGTGTAGGCAGCAGGAGATACTACCTACTCCTTCCTTGTCTTCATTCAATTTAAGGGCACCACTATCATCATCACGTTGTAATGGCGGATGTAATTGCGATTTCCGTGTTTGCATTAGCTCTATTCTGACAACTGAAACTGCCACCCATTTCTCCCTCCAACATCCTCCTTATCCCAAATAGCCTAACTTTGTATGCATGTATGGTAATTTATTTTATTTACCCCTTGTTGATGAAAGCTTTTTATGGTGTAATGGCATAAAATAGCTGCTGCTAAAAAAGACAGCGCTGTACAGTGAAATGAATCTTTAAGTATGTATTCTTGCATAGTTCATTCGTTGTTTTTATTCATTGGTTGCCATTGTTCTTGGCATCTTAGAATTGAGAATTGATGTAATGAATTATTTTTCGGGAGTGAGGCACAACTGAATTATGTAGATGGTCTGATTCGCATACAACTTTAGCAGATATCAAAAAGGTAAGATGTTTAAATTTGTCAATCTGAGATGAAATTTGCTAAACAGCAGATTTAAGAAGTAACTCCACATTCTTAGTATTTTTGAAGATGTTTGCTGGCATCTCTGCTTGTACTGCATGGGCTCAATCCCCATACCAACTATTTCTACATATGCATATGATAAAAGTCCGATCACGACACCGGCTATCTCACTCACTCACCGGTTTCATTTGAAAAAGGAACTAAAAGAATATGTTTAGAGAATTCGGTGTGCGTTGAAATTATAACTATAGTCTGACGATCGGAAAATTCAGTCTCCACGACGAAGCCACCGATAACGGTATGAGACTGATCGACTTCACCGCCGCATGAATCATGACAGTTAGTAGCATCAGATTCCAATATAAAGATATCCATAAGGCCACTTGGCTGTCCCCTGATCAAAACACACGAAACCAGATTCATCACGTTGTGATCGACGGAAGACACGCTTCCAATGTACTAGACGTACGCACAATACGTGGTGCAAACATCGACTCAGACCACTACTTGGTTGCAGCCAAGGTCTGCACACGTATATGTGTAGCAAATCGCGTACGCATAGGTACAAAGAGAAAGCTGGATGTCGAAAAGCTGCAATTACAACAGACTGCCGAAGTTTTTGCCAACCAACTTCAGTCCTCCTTTCGCAAAACACCCCTCATCTTGATGATATATGCGCGCAGTGGACGCACATTTCCCGCTCTATGCGTACGGCTGCCGAAGAGGTGCTAGGCTACCACCGTCGACGGAGAAATATGTGGTACGACCAAGAGTGCCGCGATGCTACTGAAGCGAAAAACGCTGTTTACCGAGCCACCCTGCAGTCAGTTGCAACGCGAGCTGCTAAGGAGCGATACAGAAAGTTGAGGAGGGAGGAGAAACGTCTTTTCAGGCGCAAGAAAAGAGATGAAGAAAGACGCGAGTTCAATGATATCGAAATGTTGCGGGACAGGAACGAGGTCCGAAAATTCTGTGAAAGAATAAGACGCCTGACTGATGGTTTGAAGACCGGGGCTTCAAGGATGAACACGGAAATCTGGTGACAGATGTCCAGGGCATAATGAGATTATGAAGGGAGCACTTTTCGCAGCTGCTTAATGGCGATGACGGCAATAATCTTGCCACTGCGGAATCTACTCCGGAAACCCCAATCACTGACAGCTTTGAAGTACCGCCGCCCGACTATGAGGAGGTCTTAACAGCCATTGCTCGGCTGAAAAACAATAAGGCTGCAGGCGCAGATGGCCTCTATGCAGAATATGTTCAGATGAAAGTATGCCAAGTGATTGGAACCTCAGCGTACTCTGCCCAATCCATAAGAAAGGTGATTCCACGATCTGCGCCAACTACCTTGGGATAAGCCTTCTCAATATTGCATATAAGGTTCTATCGAGCGTACTGTGCGAAAGACTGAAGCCTATCGTCAACAAACTGATTGGACCTTATCAGTGTGGCTTCAGGCCTGGTAAATCTACCATCGACCAGATATTCACACTACGCCAAATCCTGGAAAAGACCCGAGAAAAACAGATCGTCGACACCCAACATCTATTCGTCGATTATAAAGCCGCCTTCGACAGCACGATTAGGGATCACTTGTACGCCGCAATGTCTGATTTTGGTATCCCTGCAAAGCTCATTCGTCTTTGCAAAATGACACTGACCAACACCACCAGCGCAGTGAAAATTGGGACAGACCTCTCCGCACCATTTGATACCAAAAGAGGTTTCAGACAATGTGACTCCCTATCGTGCGACTTCTTTAACCTTATGCTGGAGAAAATAATTCGAGCTGCGAACATCGACATCTCTGGCACTATCTTCTACAAGAGTGTCATGCTGCTAGCATACGCTGATGATATTGACATCATTGGCAAAACGCTCGAGCAGTCAGTGCAGCATTCTCCAACCTGGAAAGGGTGTCTCGTCGAGTGGGTCTACTGGTGAAAGAGGACAAAACGAAATACCTTGTGTTAACAAAAAAAGAGTCACGGCGTCTTGGACAAAATGTCACTGTTGACAGTTATACTTTTAAAGTCGTCAAGGATTTCGTATATCCTAGGATCCAGCATAAACACCAACAATATGTCAGCCTTGAGATCAAGCGGAGACTAACTCTTGCCAGCAGGTGTTACTACGGGTTTAGTAGGCAATTGAGAAGTAGAGCCCTCTCTCGACCGACGAAAATAACGCTCTATACGTCCCTCATCCTTCCAGTCCTAATGTATGGCGCAGAGACGTGGACATTGACCATCAATGATGAGAGGCTGTTAGGAGCGTTCGAGAGGAAGATACTCCGTAAGTATCGAATAAGATGGAACGATGAGCTGTATGAGCTGTACGCCGACACTGACATAGTCAAGCGTATAAAACTCCAGCGGCTTCGCTGGCTGGGTCATGTTGAGCGAATGGAAGAAAGCGCTCCGGCTAGAAGGGTGTTTTATTCGAACCACGGTGGAGGAACACGCAGAAGGGGACGTCCTAATCTCCGTTGGAAAGACCAAGTGCAGGGCGACTGGACTGCACTTGGCCTTATCAACTGGCGCCAGCGCGCACATAGCAGAGGCAACTGGCGAAGCTTCATAGAGGCGGCCAAGAACGATCATCGATTGTAACGCCAGTTAAGAGTAAGTAAGATAGTTTAACAGCCAACTTTTTTTAGTTGTTAACAATTTATTTTACTTATAAATTAAAAATTTTTTTTTGTAAATTAAAATAAATTTAATTAACACCCGTTTGCCGATTAATGGATGCTCTAAATAAATTAAATGTTTCGTAAAAATAATACGTAATCCCTGAATCCACTAGAGTTTGAGACACGACCATTTTCTAAGTTCCCCCAATCATTTTTTAAACATTTTTATAAAATTTAATTTCAAAATTTTTACTTCTAATAATAACAAAATATTTGTTTTAAAAAAATTCGATTCCCCCGTTTATTTTCGGTTATGACTGTGGCTTTCCTTCACATTTAGACCTCTTGAAAGTTCAAATTAGTATACGAGTATACAAATTTTTCCATAAATCTGAATATTTCAACACACATTTTTCAAAATTGCTAGGAAACTAGTCTCAGACTAGGAAACTGGGCTACATATCTAGCACTATGAGCTCAGACGTCATCTAAGACGACAACTCACATTCTATATGAAAGCCGTTTTAATGGTCGACACTATAAAATTCTCACCTGCAATGCATTTTCAGGCCTGGATTAGGCTAGCAAACGCTTTTTTCTTCTGAATTGGGGATTGGCACCTCAATTATATACCTAATAATACACTGGATCTCAGATACTATCCAAGAATACTTCGATATTTCAATCCTATTATCTAGTATCTCGTATAACCGGATATATAAAAATTCGATTCATCTTGCGTTGGTGTGAGAGTGCCCAACGAAATGTGAGCTTACGCGCCCTTCTCGAATTTGAACAATTCTGTTACTCCTAAAAATATGCTAAGAATATTCGTAGTTTCTTCCCTTGCTGTGTATTTCTTATTACAATAAGTAGACTTGATTGTACATTGAACTGATGTTATGCAGATGTGCAAATATTTACTACTTCCTTGCATTTTAACACCTACACAGATATGCCAAGGTGTTGTACATATACTTATAATATATTTTCGCAATCAATTACTAAAATAAATTCTAAAAATTGCATGTAATTGTAACTAGCAATTTCACTCACTCACAACACATCACATCGCATCACATGTTGTTGCTGCCTGCCCGCCTGCCTGCCGCACATGGTGTCAAACTTTTCTATGAATGTGTTCATTAAAAATTATCCACAATAAACCATTAAATAAACAACGTGCTGTTCTACTCTGGTAGTTAGCAGCGCCAGCAGTCGTCGTCGATGACCGTTTTTGCTGGTGACAGTTGGCTGGTGCGTGAGTGGGTGGGTGGGTGGGTTGTCGAATAGAAAATGCGAATGCAAATTCAAATTTAATCTAAAATTCAAATGAATTTATTTGAATTGGATTTTCGTAACATGAAATTATCGAAATAAATATATATATTTTTAGCTGACTGACAGCAGATTATTCGGCTCAATGGTTTAGTACATTCGCACACACACACACACAAGCACACCATCACAACACGACTAATTAATGTTAATCGAAAGTGGTAAATGAAATGGTGTGGCGTGGATGTTAGGAGGGTGGGTGGTGCTGAACGTATATACGAGGTGTGATCCAAAAATAACCGTTATTTTCAAATTTCGTGAGTTACGTATGTTCGATCTTCGCATTTTTTCTTCTGTTATGTTGGTACACATGTCTGTTATATATGTTGGCAATACCAACCATGTTGGATTGTCAGTTTGTTTTTGACAGATAAAAAGGTTAGTCGTGTTTTGGTGTGCTCTTCGATTTTTTACTATTCGAAAAAATGGATCAAAGAAACTGTATTCAGTTTTGTGTAAAAAATGAAATTAAATGCGCAAGGACATTTGAAATGTTGACTGTGGCCTTTGGCGAGTCTACTATGAGCAGAACACAAGTTCAATTGTGGTATAACCGGTTTAAGGAAGGCCGAGAAGATGTCAATGACGATGCCCGTCCTGGTCGCCCGAGCACGTCAACAACCGATTGACGCAGTGAAGAAAATTATTTTGGATAATCGTCGAATCACTATCAGAGAGGTTGCTGATGATGTTGGCATATCGTTCGGCTCATGCCAAGCAATTTTTACGGATGTTTTAGGCATGAAACGTGCGGCAGCGAAGATTGTTCCAAAATTGCTAAATGTTGAGCAAAAACAACGTCGCTTGTGCGTAAGTTTTTGGCCAAAAACAAAACCGTTATCATGCCTCAACCATCGTATTCACCGGACTTGGCCCCCGCTGACTCAAATCTTCTTCCCAAAACTGAAGACACCGATGAAAGGAAAGCGTTTTGCTACGATTGAGGAGATAAAAGAAAAATCGAAACAGGAGCTGTTGGCGATGCCAAAAAGCGCGTTTCAGAAGTGTTTCGAGGGTTGGAAAAAACGCTGGCATAAGTGTATTATATCTGAGGGGGATTACTTTGAAGGGGACAAGATAGTTGTTGATGAATAAATATATACTTTTTAAAATAACGGTTATTTTTTTATCATACCTCGTATACCTAGGTCCTCAGTCTCTTCTGTTGTCCCCCCATTGCATTTCTGCCTATATTCTGCGTATTTGAATTAGGCGCTCCAACAACAACAACAGCTCAGCAACACATTTTTGTTGCTGTTGCTCTGCTAATTATGTACAAAATGTTGTTAATGTTTGTTGTGCACTGTTGTTGACAACAAAACATCAAGTTGTAATCTTTTATACAAGTTTTTTTGTTACTGCTGATTTATTGCAACTAGCAAATCGAGTATTTCTTTTTTATGTATTGCTTTTGGTTGCTAATTTTCGTTTCTGCTACATAATTTAACACTGGGATGCTGCAAAATTTTATTTCTTCTTCTTCGTTTTTTGTTTGCAATACAAAGACAATCCCAACAAAATTTCATATCCTCTTTTTATGTTTTCTCTCTTTTGGTGAACTTCAAGTCACGCCAATTTATGCATAAATGTTTTATTTATATTAAAGCGGCATCATGAAATCTCAAGCATCGTCCTCATCCACGTCCCTCATAATTTAATGCATCTCGTGACATTTGTTTTTGTTTTTTTGTTTTGTTTTTAGCTTCTGCTGCTGCTGCTGCTGGTGCATGCTTTTCATACTTTACTTACGAGTACTCTGTGACTTTTTCGTCTTCAGCCTTTTAGCTTTTTTGTCTAAATGCCAATTCACATACTTAGTAGAGTTAGCCAAATAACTATTTTCAGCTGGCCTGCCTGCTACTGCTTGCTCTGATTGTCTCTTGTGGTGGCAGCCGTTGATGCTGCTGCTGTTGCTACTACCGTCTGCATTAGTTCTATGTTTCTTAGCACGCTGTTGCCGTTCTTCTCTGTGGCTTTAGCTGCAACTGTTGCTTGTCTTGTTCAGTAGTGGCAGTGCCGCCGTGCCGCTTAGCGAGGCGGTCATAACGTTCTGTTAAGCATGTAATTTTTACGCTTCGTTTGTCCTGAATATACGTGGAGGCGGTTTTGGACCTGCATTATGAACAAAAAAAGAGAGAGAACGAAAAGAAGTAAACAAATCACAGAGTAAAAACAGAATAATCAGAATAAGGAGCAGTTTCTTTAGGAAATTTTTGCTAAGTATAAGAAATTCACAAAATTATTGTGCTCTATACGAAATGCAAATTATGTGGTGTGGTGCGTTGTGGACTTTGTGCAATTATTGCCAACATATTTTTGTATACATACTTACAGCTTTGAGAAATATTAGTAGTAAATATTTGAAGTTTTTCATGGGCTTGTAAAAGACTATTTTCATAAGTTTATCAAATCTCATAGCAATTAATGCTATTCATCAATTCTATGAACCAAATCCTTGATTTTATGAAAGCGTTTATTAAATCCAATCAAAACTAAGTGTTATATAATAAATACTATAATATACATAATATGGTCGTGTATTAATGCTATGGAAATTTGTATAGTACTGTGGGCAAAAGTTAGTAAGACTTTGTTCATAATTTCAAATTTTTTTATTCATTCTTCCAAATCTATTTCGTCCCCTTCAAAGTAATCCCCCCCGGCCCCAATACACTTGTGCCAACGTTTTTTCCAATTCTCGAAACAGTTGTTAAAGCCAATTTCCGGAATAGCCTTCAATGCGCTTAGCGATTCATGTTTAATGTATTCAATTGACTCAAAACGGTGTCCCCGAAGCGGTTTTTTGAGTTTAGAAAATAGCCAAAAGTCACACGGTGCTAAGTCAGGCGAATAGGGTGGTAGGGTGGTTGCGGAACGATATCAGTCGAATTTTTGGCAAAATGGTCTCGTAAAACCAATGCAGTGATTTTGGAACCAATCGTGCATTCACTCTTCTTAGGCCCAAATGATATTTTAAAATGGTTTTCACTGATCCTTCCGATATTCCAACGATGCCAGTAAGGTCTCTGACTGTTAATCGTCGATTCTCGAGCACCTTGATTCCTTGATTTTATTGACCAGACGTGTTGATCATCAGTTGATGTTGATGGCCGTCCTGGACGTGGTTCGTCGTCAACGCGTTCTCGACCATCTTTGAACAATTTGTACCAATCAAAAACACTTGCTTGCGACATACAATTATCACCGAAGGCCTTTTGCAACATTCTGAACGTTTCGGCACCAGAAATTTGATTCCGCACACAAAATTTAATGGAACTTCTTTGTTGAATAATTTCACTCATTGTGAAAATCGCCGAATGCACTTTTTGTTCTTCAGAAAGACAAGCGTATAGCGTATACTAAACACTAATGATTATTTTGATGTGACATTTGGCACAGATGTCACCGACAGTCATACCAACCTTAAAAAAATAATATTTTGATGAATGGGTTTCCGCGCGAAATTTAAATTAAAAAGTCTTACTACTTTTTGCCCACAGTAGTAGGTAAGAATTACGAATGGATTCATTAATAATTAAGAACTTTTCACTTTTCAGTGTAATTAAATAGTCTATCAATTTCATAATTTCCTTGAATGGACGAATGGGTGCTAGAATATGTTGCCCTGATCAATTTACCCGAAGACACAGCCATTTCTGAGGAGTTCAAGGTCAGGATAGGGTAATAAATGGTGGAGAAAAACGTTTTTTTTGTTGAACAGACTGTAGGTAGAAAGGAGAAATGTCCAATAGATATGTAAAATTTTGAAGTGTAGTGAAATATTTACACAGCTTTGGCCTCAGGCAACCTTTAAAGATTGCCATGAGCCAGTGTAGTATTGTCCGAGGAGCAAACTATAGCATGGGCTGCATGTAGATTCAGTAGATTTTTATGTTTTTAATGATTTTAATGATTTTACCGCCCACACCACACGTTCTCTATCTGTAATTAAATTGGTTGCTCTTTCTTGTGACTCTGATTGGTATTGTCCGTGGCGTATACGCGATGTAAAAATTCATCAATCCAATAGAAAAATTCATCAATTTGTATGAATAGCCTCTAGAACGTTTTCTGTTTCTTCTCAGCCAGACATATTACGTACGATACACCTTCCTTCATTTATTTTTATTTTTTCTTTTCAATAATATAATAATATTTCAATAGATAAGTTGAATAAAAATAGAATAAATTCGACAATCCGAACTGTTAAACGTAAATCAAGGTACAGACTCTAGTCCAAAACTCTAAATAATATTATAAAATTAAAATGCATACATTTTCCCATTGCATCTCTTCGCTTTGCTGAAGATATCTCACGAAAACTTTTATCGTTGTTGGTTTTCGCTTGTTTGTTGAATTGCAAATTCTTGAAATAAAACAATTAATGCAGAATTATTTACGCTTAAGGAATATAACAACAAAAACAACTACAAAACTTGGCAACAAAACCAAGTAAATCAAACTGTTTGGCATATCAAAGCACATAAGAGCAAAATAAAAAGGAATTTTCATGCTAAACAAGAAAAATATTAAATAACTTTGATAGAAAAGAAAATTTGAATTGTAGAAAGTGTTGAAGGAGAAGAAGAAGGTAGTGTAGAAAAATTGGGCTTTCTAAAACAGTAGTCAAAGTTTGTCACATTATTAAATGTATTAAATGCATTTGATAAATGCACAAATATTTTATTTATGTAGTTTGTAGTAATTATTGTAGTAAAAACCCACACTTGGGATATGTAAGTAAATATAAAGTAGATATTTTTGTGAGGAATTGCTCTAAAAACAGGACGTAGCTATGAATTTATCCAATAGCAAAAAGTTAGTGCGCTTGCACTTTGTTTGGAAGCACTTTGAGTTGAATTACACAAAATCCTATTCAGTATCGTTTTTTTTATAATACACATGTTTACCAAAAAAAAAAGCAACACAAAAACGAAACTATGGTAAATACCTTCAGTGTGAATTATAGTAATAATTAGAAGCTTCATGGCGATAAACTGACCATCGATGGTGTCTTGTCCTAAATACCTGCCTAATGTAATATTTGTCACGAGCGACCACTAACGAATGCCGAGTTTGAAGAAGGAGTTTGATATTTTTCCTTCAAATATGCAATTAATTCAGATGCAGATATTGAGTATTCTGATGACGACACAGGGTGCTTTGACTATGGTCATTTTGCATAACCTGATGAGTTTTGGTCTCCATGTTATGCACATAAGCTCGCTTCTTTTCACACTTTCATGAATCGTTTATGGAAGTCAACGCAAATATTATGTGTAACAACTTAGAACTCATCGGTTTTGTCAAGACTTACTTTACTTACTTTTAATGGCACAACAGCCCATGGAGGGCCTAGGCCGTACTTTTCGCATCCACTCATGTTGTGCGTGTTGTATTTGTACATGAATGGAAGGGATCTACAGTTTAATGCCGAATCCGAACGGCGAAGTGAAAAGTTTTTCATAGCAATTTTTACTCTTGTAGGTTTGCCATTGCCTGCCAAGAGGTGGTTCCGTGTAGAAAAATTGTTTTTTCTACTTTTTGACTTTGCCTGTGCCGAGATTTGAACCCCGGACACTCTGCGTAGCAGTCCAACGCACAACCACTACGCCACAGCGACCACTTGTCAAGACTTAGTATTCGTTTTTTTGTCCTCAAATACGCTCCTTGCTGTTATTTCTCGTAAAACAATTCAACACACCGCGGTGCAGACAATCGATGCATAAATTCGAACTAACAAACACATTATACGAAAATAAACCTTAAGCTGGATTGATTCTTTTGGGAGCTTATAAGATGTTCGTTTTTCCCCGGGCATTCCATAGTCATCATAAAACGAAGAAGGCGAAAGCGCTTGGACGCAATCGAAATCTCGCATCCCTCTGCTCCCACTGGGTTTGTGTGCCGGGCATATGTATGTGCGCGATAATTTGCATATGTGCTCGTACATTAAATTCAAGTTAATTAAATGGTAATTAACATGCGCGTTAAAATTTATGAACTAGTAATTATTATTCATTGCTGAAAGGATTTGAATTCAATTAGTTTGTACAATGAACGAGTACGATGCATGCGAGAATGAGACGAATATTAAGCACCATAAAACAATAGGCGGTTTCTCTACGTGCAAGGTGCAATGTTGGACTTAGAGCATCCCCCTAATGTTTAAAAGGGCAATGATTCACTATCACCAGCGCTGCACCATCACCACCATTATCGAGAAGTAGTGGTTTTCAATATGAAGTTTTAAGAGGTTATCGGAAATTTTCATTAAGATTTCAAGTATTGAGGAATAATAATTTCTCTCCAAGAACGTACTGGCATATGTTGCTGCCGCCGCTTAATAACTAAAGAAAAAATTAGGTAAACTTTATATGTTTTACTGTAGCTTTATGCAATGCCAAATAAACAAATGCGTATTTTGTTTTAAATTAAACCTCCTGCCAACAATAATTTTTTGATTAATTGCGTCGTGCAGCGAATAAATGCTTCCTCCACACTAGCACAAATGCGCACTAAGAGTAAATACACAAGAGTAGAACGAGAGAGAGAGGAGGAGAGAGAGCGTTTCGAACAAAAATAATGAATACAAAAAAAAAAAAACAAACCCAATATCATCACCAATAACGTAAACAGAACAGAGAGAGATTGAAATAAAGTAGAGAGCGTCATACATATGGCCCAAAAAAGTATGCTAACGAAATTTACATTATTCTATACGTATAATTAAGGCTTAATCTTCTTCTTCTTTTGCTACCCATGAAATTCCAACAGATAAGTTAGTTTCCTTTCTATTATGATCTCTCTAAACTTTGCCTCACTTTGTCGCTTCCTCGCTCACTCTCTCGCTCACAACTTCTTCCTATTACTACTTAAGCATTTAGGCACCTTTAATGTTGCCAGAATGTTAATTAAAAGCAAATTATTTAAAAAACCCTGGCGTCTATGTCCGTCAACAGAACGCAACAGTGACAACGTAATAACTGACTAAAAAACATCGTTCGTAATACAAAAAAAAAAAAACACGAAAAAACATGAAGAAATGATACAATGATAAAAGGAAGAAAGAAAATGTTTGTTAGTTCATCATCATCCGATTCTAATAGATTTTTTCTTTCGTTTACACTCTGGAGATGACAAATTTCGTTGTTTCTATTGCTACAACAATTGCTTGGTTTTTATATCCTTCACTCTTTGTGAACGGGGAATATTGGTTTTGAACATAGATGAACATAGATACATATATAAATTATCAGTGTACCTAGTCCTGCCATAAGTTCTGTTACAATTTGAATATAGTGTAAAAATTAAAGAAACGAGTTATTTTAATGTGTTGTAATTTTTATTTGTTATTAAATTATAGTGTTTCTGAAAATCAACATCTTATTCAAAATGGTCGCCTCTCGCTTTAATGCACGTCTTTAGACGATCAGGCCATTGAGCTATAGCGGCACGTATGGTTTCGATGGGTATTGATGACGCTGCTGAAATAAGAGCTTTCTTAAGACTCTCCAAATATCGGTGGCGAACTTTGCAGGCCACACCCTCTAGCTTTGCTCTTTAGTTCTTTTGACTTTGTGTGCCGATGCAGAGTCTTGTTGAAAGATCCAGTGCTCTCCATTAAAGAGGGTTATTGTCAAGTCTTTCACCACGCCTTCCAAGACCAGTGTACCTTGTTGGTACACTTTTGCTCCAGTTTTAACGCCCTTTTCGCAAAAATGCAAGGAACTGACGCCTTTATGGGATACTCCCCACCAGACCATAACGGATGTTGGATGATGACCTCTCTGAACCCCGGCACAATAAATTTAGCTTCTTCAGATGTTCTCGCATAGATTTTGTCGTTTTGCTTATTAAAAACTTCCTCCACCGTAAAATTTTGTTCATCCTTAAAAAGGATATTTTCATGACAGTTTCTTGCGTGCCACTGCAAAAGCTTCTTACATCTTTCCAATCGTATTTGTTTTAGCCGTGGAGTTAAAAGATGGCCTATGCACCTGCAAAAGGCCTTCATGTGGAGGTCATCACGGATTATCGTGACATGGATCTGGAAGACATATCTATTTCTCTAAACATGATCTTTTGCTTTCTTAAGGGATTTCGGCGAATCAGCTCTCGTACAGCTTTTATGGCTCCACTCGTTCGAACAACGCGAGGTCGACCACTACTCAGCTTGTCTTCCACTTGAGACGATTCCAAGAAACGATCGATGGTACGATAAATAAACATTTTCGATATTTCGATTTTTTTTAGCTACGTAGAATATTTGACTTGCGCTATTTCCGCATTTGTGTAATGCAATCACCGCGATGCGATTTTCGTTATTGCCCTACTCCATATTAATTACGCAAAATTTGAAATCAAACTGATTTGAATTTGTTTTGCAATAGAACATTGTACCTAAAAATGCGAATAACGGGATCATACAATTTAAAATTTCAAAGCCTACTACTTTGAAAAGCATGTAACAGAACTTATGGCAAGACTAGGTACATAACGGAGTCGATGTCCGCATATTCATCCGTCTGTTCGTGTAGACGATAACTTGAATAAAAGTTGGGCAATCTCTGCCTAAGAGAAGAGACTATGTTCTGAAATGGGGAAAATCGGTCAAGAGAGCCTGTTTCATCGAATTGAACAAAACTTGATGCATACATATATAATATAAGTATATAATTTAAGCAGTTTTTCGAATAATTTTCTAAAAAGTGTTCCGATTAGTGCAAAAACTACTCCTACTTTGAAAGGATATAGTGAAGCAATTTCAATTCACTATTTGAAAGGAAATAGTGAAGCAAATGGAACCTGATGTGAAAATTATCATCATTGGGCAAATACCACGCCTACTTTGTAAATATATTCCATCAGCAACCATACAAATTAAACCCATCGTTGAATGCAAATATGTTTTCTAGAGTGTGTGTAGGGTATGTAAAGTTCGGCAGCGCCTGAAGTAGTAGACCCTTTAGGCGTTAAATAGCTTTTACTTTTTCTATCATTACCGACTTTTAATTTTTTCGACTATATTTAATCCCAGCAGGAAAACGTTGAAATGTTTAAACTTTCAGCAGACAGAATAATTTCTGCAAGCTGGTAACCCATACTGAAGTTTGTAATGGTCGGATTGAATTCAAGTATCCGAGTACCTGGGGTTTTCAGATATTGACCGTGCATTGCCAGGTTGCGTATCTGTTGCGCTTTAGGTGTCTGTGATTTTAAAGAAATCGTTCTGATGAATCTACGGGCTCCAACTTAACTGTGAGACACTTATTTTTTCACAATTGTTAATCCACTGTATTCAAGTTAACCCCGAGGTGGGGATTCAAGGAGTGTTTCAGAATAATTTTGACATTGTAATCGATTTTATGCAGTTCCTCGCACGTCAAAATATCATTAGTTAAAATTGAGTATACTCTATGTGTATATAGTTTAATTATTAAATATTTGGTGTCTGAGCGCAAGTTATTCGTGAAGAAACTCTGAACTGAACACTCTACTACCACACCATCACCCCACTATCGCCTCTCTCACCAATTTTGGTTTGCTTCGCTTAGAATATCTTTAGCATGATCCTACGGAACGAACACTTGAGGAAAGTAACAAATATTTTTCAGGATTAAATTAAATAGTTGTGAAGAACTGCTCAAATGCGGCAGTTTGGCGTTAAGGACTCGTTTATTTATGAAAGCAAAACATTTCTGTAAAATTAAAATTATTTGGTTTCAAGTTAATATCTTTACGATTTCTGCAAAAGTTCTCTTACATTCTTAAAGTTAGTCAAGAGTAAAAATATTTGCTTTGTTTTCTCTATTACAATTTGTCTGTAACTAGTTTTCTTTCTGATTCGTTGTTTCTTTTGCACCAGTGACTTCTTCCATCATGCTTCGCTGTAAAAGCGTTCGGCATACTTCTACTTTCATTAATAGTTAACAAGCTTTATAATTAAGTGAAATTTTCCGAAAACTTATGATGAAAAGTTTGGGTTTTCCATCTTCTTTTTAAGTTTATTCTTTTATTCTCTCTCTTTCTCACAACTCCAGTCAAGCTATGTGAAATGTTTGTGGGAGTAATGAGTAGTAAGCAGGCAGTGAGTTAAGGAGTTATTCTTTTAAATCTACGTCAAGTCTACTGCCATTTTCAGCTATTGCTTTTCTTTTCTGTGCTTTTCTGCTACTTTTATTTCTTCCTTCCGTGATTTCCAAAAGTGTTTAAGTTTATCTCTCTTGTCTTAAACTTTTTTGTGCATTCAAAAATGGCAAAAAGTTTTATTTTCCTTGAAATGTTTGACTTTTCTATGTTTTGTGTTGTTTTGTTTCGTAGGTTCTTCCTACTTCTCCTCGTCCTACTGTTGACTGATGCGCCATTGTTGACGTCTCATCATTCGGATTCTACAGTCTGACGTTCATGCCTCTACAATGCACAATCAGTCAAGTGCAGACAGTCAGTAAGTGGTAGGGAAATGGTCAAAAATAAGTACTTGGCAGAGAGGAAAAAGATTCTTTCATAATTAAATCATTGCCATAGTTAGCACATTAGTTTTCTTTTTTCCCCGCAACTGATTTCTTGGATTTTCTTTTATTTTCGTAATTTTTTTTTTTTTTTTCATTGTAGTTCTTCATGACTTCTGCTTGTTTTGCCCTCTCCACTTTGTATTGTTAATCACTTTAATGAGCGGAAATGTAAAGTTATAGTAATGTTTTTACTTACTAGTAGTCATAAGTTTACGAAATTAAACTAATGGTCGAGCACGTTGTCGTGGATTTTTCAGGAAATATTCAAAAATATATTTATGCAATGAAAAAGTTAATTTTGTATATAAATTTTTTTTTTTTTTTTTGGTGCATTTTTAAGAAACTCTTAGTGAGGAAGGAGATGAAATCCTTCCTTAGCACCGGCTCTTTGAGATATTGATCATAAGAGCCATAAAACGAAAAATCTATAACGTGTAGTTCTCACACTAAACCAATTTCTTTTTTCTGCAATCTGAAAAGGTCAAAGGCACTTCCTCTGTTGCATATGAACTCTAGCAGATTATACCCACGAATTACCCATTTTTTCCGAAGCCGTCTCAATGAGGAGGACGCAAAATCAACCTCACCTCTGTAATTGTCTCCAGCGCTTGCCAACATTCATTCATAGCCCAGCATTCTTGGAATCTCTAAGTTCATCTAGTGTATATTAGGGGTTTACACAGATTCAGCAGCATGTGGTAGGAAAATGGGCCATATTGTCTCAGAATGTAAGTTCTCATCAGAGAACATTCATTTTTCACTAACGTATGCAGGCAATTCATATCGAAAACTGAGGAACTAAAAAGGGAGAACTTTTTGAAAGAAGATGTTCCAAAGGCAGTTAATGGGAGTGGCAATGTTTTAAAACAGCACATCTATCGAAAGCTGTAGAAGTTCCAATATCAGATGCATAGAGACATGTTCTCAATAGTAGTATTCGGACACGTGGGCGTGGCACCTTCCATTACTAACAAACTAATTGAAACAGCAAAGATATCTTGGGAACTGTGACATATCTATGTGAAAGATTTTGGTAAGCCCCATATTCAGAAAATGTGCATGACAATGGATATGTAAAGTTATAGGTACTTATTTACAACCAAATTACGTAAATTGCGCATATTTTGAGAAACTATACCACAATTGTTCATATCGAAAACTGAGGAACTAAAAAGGGATAACTTTTTGAGAGAAGATATTCCTTTAAGGGGTCCTCATACACTTACTTACTTTACTTTTAATGGCACAAGAGCCCATGGAGGGCCTAGGCCGAGCTTTTCGCATCCACTCATGTTGTGCGTGTTATATTTGTACATGAATGGAAAGGACCTACAGTTTAATGCCGAATCCGAACGGCGAAGTGAAAAGCTTTTCAAAGCAATTTTTACTCTTGTAGGTTTGCCATTGCCTACCAAGAGGTGGTACCGTGTAGAAAAATTATTTTTTCTACTTTTTGATTTTGCCTGTGCCGAGATTCGAACCCCGGACACTCTGCGTAGCAGTCCAACGCACTACCACTACGCCACAGCGACCACTCCTTATACACACCAAAGGCAGTTAATGGGAGTGGTAATGTTTTAAAGCAGCACATCTATCGAAAGCTGTAGAAGTTCCAGTATCAGATTCATAGAGACATATTCGGACACGTGGGCGTGGCACCTTCCATTACTAACAAACTAATTGAAACAGCAAAGATATCTTGGGAACTGTGACATATCTGTGTGAAGATTTTTGATAGGCCCCATATTCAGAAAATGGGCATGACAATGGGTATATAAAGTTAGTACTTATTTACAAACAAATTACTAAAATTGCCCATATTTTGAGAAACTATACCACAATTGTGTCCAGCCGTAGAGTAGAGTCTGGGAACACAAAGTATGGGCGTGGCACCAATCCCCTGTAACCAAGCATTCCAAACAGGCATTCCTTAAGAAAAATGTCAAGTCTTGAAAGCAACACTTTGTGTGTATACACATATTGTCGGAGAATGAGCGACATTGGATAAGTGGGCGTGGCACTGCAGCTTCAATTTACTCAAAATATATTGTTTTTAAAAGCAAACTGAATACTAAGTGATGCTACTGAACTCGTTTGTAATTCTGAATTTGTGTGCCAATTCATAGTGTGGTGGAATTCTTTTCCACCATTCCATTGAAATGATAAATTGTAGCATTTGTATCGAAACTATGAACGAGTGGAGAACAGACATGTTGTGAATACATGTATGCTATCATCCCAACTCTCCAACAACCTTGCTAGAGCATTACGGCATGTTCTCGTACATGTATATTAGGAGGGGAACAGTTGCTCAACTGTTTTCCTTTTGGTTTTGGGTTTTTAATAAAGATTTCAAGTTTTTCATGAACAAGATACTTTTATTTTTGGTTTAATATATTCATATATACTACATTTTTATTCGTAAAGTTTTTCTTCATTCGTTCATTTCAACTCATTATAATTTCAACAGCACAAATTGCAATTTTCAACATTCTCATATTTACTTTAACTACAAAATAGTATGTAGTATAAGAAAATGAAGTAGTAGTGGCAGCGTAGTACAGAATCATCGCAGAATAGTATAGTATCTTCCTTTTCAACTAGGAATGCGGTGAATATTTTGGGTGCATTTCAAAAATGCTTTACAGAAACTCGAGCTACAGCTACAGCGGGTGAAAATATTCAACAACATTCAAAAATTAAAACAAATATGTATTATTATGGAGAAGATGTAGACGACAGCGATGAGGCAAAGCAGCAGCAACTTTTGCATTATGAATGAAACATGTTCATAATATTAATAATGTATGTACGAGTATATATGAACATATCATCTATGCATGTAAAGCAGTGATGGGCACACACATATTGCGCGATTATTGTGTTTGATGAAGCAGAGAAAATCGAAGTGCTCTCTCTCTGTATTTGCACCGAAGTGTAAATAAAGCAACAGCCGAACGCGCACGATCGACAGCCACACGAAGAAGCTTATAGTATACGTGTGTCGACGTCGCGTAAGCAGAATGGGAATTGAACATGTGCCCATCGCTGGTGTAAAGGAATAGGGGCGAACTACTTCAAAGTGAACCTACACTCTCACACGCAAAAACATTAATATATCTGCGTACAAGGTTAAAAAGAAATGTTCTATTTGAAGTAGAAGTACTTAGTTGGTTGCAATGTAGTCAAACTGAAACTGAAACTACAAACTTCTGTGGTTGTAAATAGATTGAAAATTCAATGTTATCCCTAAACACACAAATTCATGCACGCACTTGAAAATATTATTATTATTATTATTATTATTATTGTTTTTCCTCGGAAACCTAATTTGATTGCGAAAATTTATAACTTTTTAAAAACTTAATTTTTTCATTTTGTTTGGGGAAGTATTTTTCCCAAAAATATGTAGATTTGTACATATATTAATCACAACAATAAGGAATACAGTTGTTCGCATAAAAAATGCAACCGCTGTTATTTATCCTTTTTTCCTTTAATGGCACAACAGTCCATGGAGGTCGTAGGGCCTAGGCTCTTGTATGTACATAAATGGAAGGGAGCTACAGTATTATGCCGAATCCGAATGGCGAAGTGAGAAGCTTTTCATAGGAATTTTTTACTTTTGTAGGTTTGCCATTGCCTGCCTAAGGAGGTGGTGCTATGTAGAACATTTTTTTTTTCAACTTTTTGATTTTGCCAGAGCCGAGATTTGAACACCGGACACTTAAATTATCATAGTTATTCATCTTTAAGTTGAATTGACGTATAACTTTGATTAAAGTCTAGTTTTTTCTGCCAACAGATTTTTCTGTTGTTTTTTTTTTTAATCCAGTAATCCCCAGATTTCTTCTTATTTCTCCGGAAGTAAAGATATTGACGGGAATTATATACATTGCAGATGAACTAGCAATCGTAGGCCCCAGTGGCACTAAATGTGTTTAACCGTAATAATTTAAGTTTAGACTATTTAGACAGCAAATGACACAATGAACAGATCATGCTAAACAAGAAACAACTATATGACAGTCCAAAGTCACAGGTCCCTTTTTGACAAGAAATGGCTCAAGTTGGGCCACTTACTTACTGTAGAAGCTGTGAAAAGTACGAAGAAATTGCGACCATCCCCTCCTAATTTCTCTATGAATCTTGAAATCTGAGGCTCCGTCACTTGGGAATGAGACTTTTCGAGGAACTAGCTAGTAAGTACTTTTGATAGATACATACATAGTGAATTTATGTCAAAAGAAGCATTAATGTATCTTCAAAATTTCCCTTCCTTGCGTTTAACATAACCTAAGCGGGCGAGTGAATCTGCAGTTAAGTGGAATTTATTTTTACTGAAGTCATGGACGCGATTTTTGCTTTGTTTGCAACAACTTTTCTGAAGTCATTCATAAGCCTTTTCTAATTCTTGAAGGGCGAAACAACCCATGAAGAGCCTTGGCTGAGCTTTTCACATCAATTCACCAACTGAGCGGACTGTTCTGAAATTTAAACACCACATGGTCAATTGAAAATTTGAAACCTGTCTGCTTTGGCTCTTTGCCTAGTTGAAATACTTGAAATCTGTCGAAAAGATAGCAACGGCATTCATATTTTCACTATTTTTAGTTTTGGAAAGCCTTTCTTCGCAGGTGAAACAACACTCCCCAGATTTATTCTTATTTCTCCGGAAGTAACGATATTGATGGGAATTATGTGGAAATATCTCTTCCAGCTCTCCAGCTCTTCCAGATAGAGCGTTCAGAAAATCGACTTCATTCTCTCAGATTCTGCTCAAACAGATTCTGCGAAGCAGCGAGAGTGATCGGAGTGGTCGAAATGGACAGCATCCGATTTACAGAATTATTTGATTCATTTTACAAAAATTCTAATTTCAAGTTGTGCAAATTTTCGGCTAATCAGATATGCATACTCGTACATATCGTGGCCAGTATTCTTATACATGGAATATGGTCTTATAGCGGTTCTATCCAATATATTATAGCGAAAAGGGTGAAAATTGTTTTAAAATAAATAGGTATATAAATAAAATCAATAACTCTAAACTAATCATAAAATCTTTCAAATATAAGGTTTCGTTTGTCCCGACAGGGACCGTAAGATTTATTCTTCGCTTTTTTCTAGTCTATACTTACAACTAAGGATTTCGTTACTTGGTGTCTTAATTTTATTTTTTGCCGGTTCACCCCGAAAATCTCCGGCATAAAATCAAGGTGCTTGCTTACTTGAAACTGACACTTGAAGTGGCTTTTTCGCCTGCGTTGCATTTTCTAAGACCGCAACTGTACTTTCATTCCAAGCAAAGCAAAACCATGTGGATGCATACTGCAGCAAGCCAAACCATGCTATTACTTAATGCCACATACAACATCATATTCTGCTACGTTTTAAAAATAATAAATATTAGTTTATAAATAATATGGTATCATCATCATCATTATCATCATCATCATCATCATCATCATCGTCATCAACGTCATTATCGTCATACATGTGCATATGTATTGCCTGCCTGTCTAACTGTCTCTCTGAGTTTCTCGTTGGTGGTTGGGTCTACGCTACTATACATTATAAAACTTAGGGAAAACAGCAGGCAACCAGTCAGTCAGTCAGCCAGTCATACCGACTGAGTGAGTAGAGAGGCATCAACAGGAACAACTACTCTTTCCACTTTTTGGTAGTGGTTGGTTGGTAGGTAGTAAATATGTACATAGTGAAATTGTGACTACTCCCCACAGGAATATCAAAGTTAAATTAAATTGTAGTTTGAATTAAAAACTTTATCGTTTCGCCATGATGTTGTTATTCATTTCGCCATTGTGTTATTGTGGTTGTTGTTGCTTGCTGCTTGCTGCTAGCTGCTTCTGGTACTGGTATTTTGTTTGTTTTTGTTGTATCTAGTCATAGTTGCAAGGATTCGCGTTCACATTCACAGCAAGATTTTATTTTAACTAAAGTTTTTTTTTTATTTTTTTTTTTTTTTAATAAAAACACATTTTTTAAACATCTTGTATTTGGTGAGAATAAGTTTTGCACACCTTTCGCAGTAAAATCACTTTTTCTCAAAACCGTCGTGCTGGCATACATGCAGTTTTATGCAGTCAGTCAGTCATACTAGTCCGCTCAACATACAAAAGTGTTGCAAAGTTGAGTTGAGCAATTTCTTTTGGTTAGAATTTTCTGTTTAAAATTGTTGTTTACATTAGTGTAAGCTTTTGTGTTCTTTTAGGAAAAAGGTGGATATGTTGAATAGTCGTATCGTATGCATGTATGTATGTATGTATGTATGTACGTATGTATGCATGCCAGTTTTACTCAGTGAAAGTTACTTAGAGTGTATGTACATATTCTCAGTGTTTATGTGTTGCATTTATCTCGAAAAATAAATACATAAATGTTAAATGTAACATTTGACTAAGTTAATCGCTCAATTGCTCAAATGAAGGTGCAGAGTGATTACTTAGGTTAGGTTTGAACTTGGCATTAGACCCAGCGAAGGAAACGAGTGGCATTTGACAGCTTGAATTGGATTCTTTTTATGTCAAACAGTGGTCGCCAGCTTCATAATATGAACTTTAGTAAGTATTCTGGAAAAATATATAAAAAATATATATTTCTCATCGGATACTTAGTAGTAAATCTTCATATCTTTAAACGCTCTTGAGTTGTAGATCGATGCATTCATTAGAGATAATCTGAATCCCAGAATGGTAAATGTACATAAGGATGTACAGGGTCCGCCATCTTTTATGTCGGTATGTAAACATTGAATAATTTTAACATTTATCAACCGATTGACTTGAGTAGGCATGATTTTGAAACATCAATTCACAACGAAACAACGCGCCGAAACGAAGTGACGGTGTACATTGAAAATAGTCGTTCAGACAACTGTGTTAAGTCAACGTGCATTTCGTCGAAAATATCATGGCCAACAAGCACCGTCTGACAACACTATTTATTCATGGTTTGGAGTCGAATTCTATTGAACACGGGAGAGTGGGAAATCGTCGACAAGCCCTTCATCAACGCCCAAGACGTTTCAATGAACTGGTTGAAGCGGTAAGATAGAGTGTTGCCGAGAACCCACAAGTGTCGTATCGTCACCGCGCTCAGCATTTTGGTGTCAGTGGAACCACATTTTGGTGTCAGTGGCGCATTTTAAAGGATGATTTGCATTTGTGTTTCTATTAAGTGTAATTAACTCAAAGAATATTGCCGACAGACCGTCCACGTCGCTTGCAGTCACTCGAATGGTTGATACTGAACCTGACTTTTAGAAGGAAATTTTGATAACCGACGAGGCCCATTTCACACTCTCTGGCGCCATTAACAAGCAAAATTGTTGCATTTGGGGAACAGAGAATCCACACGAGGTCCATGAAACACCATTGTCGATAGAAATCGATATCGGTGGATGTTGGCTCATTATGTCTGCCCACAAATGTCAGGACGATTACTGGTTTCAACAAGACGGTGCAAACAATGCAGTTATTGCAACGAAAATTCCCTGGATGTGTGGTGTCAAAAATTAGTGATTTGACTGGCCCAAGTCCAAATAAATCGTAAAGGACCAAATTAAATAAAAATACCTCATATATGGAAAACGGTTGCATTTTTTTGAAATTTATTCAATATTCTTATACCTACATAAGAGATGGCGCACCCTGTATGTATACATATGTAAGTCAAACATGACAGTAGAAATTGTCAATTATCCCTGAGTCAACAAAATTGAATGCACTTATTTAAAGGAGTTTATTGTTAGTCACTTTCTTCGATATGGAAAGAGTTTTTAATAACACGGACCGATTATGACAGCTTAAGAGTCTTGGTCTAACAATAAAAACGTTATTTAATATTTTGCCGAAAGCCTTGGTTGGACGGTTAGTAGAGCCCGTTGAAGTTGGTCAGTTTCAGGGACCACGAATTGACGTTTTCTGCCATTTTGTAACATAATCGTACATTTCTCGATGTGTTTATTGAAGTAACAGTTGTAAGAAAAGTTTTTTTCTAACATCGGAAATTCAAGTCCTCGTGTCTAATAGGTGTCTTTGGCGTAAGTAGTCAAAAATAGCCCAAAACTAACATTTGGAGTGGAAAACAACAAAAAATGTTGGTGTATGAGAAACCCCATCAGAAACGTGATTTTCCAATGTTATTTAGCAAAACATGTCTCCTTATGTCATATTAAGTACAAAAATTACTGAACTATCATCAGAAATCATACAATTTGTTTTTCGCCTTTTTATTGAATTTTGATGATAAAAAAGATATCATCAAGGAAACTATAGAAAAGGGTTAGTTTAGTTTCTCAATTACTGGAGAATAGTATTCTACTATACTATTGTAACTATGTTTGTAACTACATACTTACGCATAAGTATCTTGCCCCTTTTTAATATCTGCAATAACTTCAATAGATAGTAATTACAATAGTTCATCAACTCTACATAGATACAGAATAGAAAAAATAACAAAATATAAAATCAAAATCAAGAGAAGTGAAGGTACAAATAAGAAACATTAATTATACACAACTTAATGAAATATTCATATCAGACGATTCTAAATAACTGCCACAGAAAATTCTACTACTTACTCTGCGTTGCTGTGTATTTCTTCTTCTTCTTCTTCCTCACACTCTGAACTAATTATGAAATAACAACAACAACAACAACAATAGAAAGAAACACTTTGTATTGCAGTGGTTCTTGTGTCCTGTCCTGCACATACAAATACAGAGGGATACATACATACATACATACATACATACATACATACATACATACATACATGCAGATATATCCTTTGGCATGATAATTTTTATATGCACTAATGTTTACTAATGGCCGCATAGAGTAGTAGGTACAAGTATGTACATATGTACAATTTGTGCTTCTTCCCAATTACTTTCTTTGAAGCTGCTTCTCCTCCTCGTCCACCTCCTCCTACTTCACATTTAATGCATTTACTGTTCTCACTAGAGTTGTTGCCTCTTTGTTGTTATTGTTGTTATTGTTACTATTGTTGTCGTTGTTGTTGTCGTTGTTGTTGTTGCCCCTTTTCCTACTACTTTACTACAGTAAACCCCGTTTAAGTATCTCAGCTGAATACTTTACTTACTTTACTTTTAATGGCACAACAGCACATGGAGGGCCTAGGCCGAGCTTTTCGCATCCACTCATGTTGCGCGTGTTATGTTTGTACATGAATGGAAGAGACCTACAGTTTAATGCCGAATCCGAACGGCAAAGTGAAAAGCTTTTCATAGGCAATTTTTTACTCTTGTAGGTTCGCCATTGCCTGCCAAGAGGTGGTGCCGTGTATAAAAATTATTTTTTCTACTTTTTGATTTTGCCTGTGCCGAGATTCGAACCCCGGACACTCTGCGTAGAAGTTCAACGCACTACCACCACTACGCCACAGCGACCACATCTCAGCTGAATATGTCAGGCTTTTGAGGTACTTAAGCGAGGGAAGTGCTTACAAGGGGAAATATCTTAGCAGAAAAAAGTAACAAATGGCAGGCGCTTAAGAGAGGGACAGGCACTTAAGTGAGAGGTACACTTAACCGCAGTTTACTGTAATCTTTGTTGTTGTTTTTGTGATTTGGTCCTGTCTCTCCCTGCAAGGTACAACATTAGCTTTTTACTACTTTATTTCTTTGTACACTAGTCGGTGCAGCTTCCTTCTGTTGCTCGTTGTTTTGTAATAATTTATGCATGAAGAGCAGCAGCAGCATAGCAAGTCTGTTTATTGTATGTGTAGTTGCTGCTTCGTATTGTTGTTCGTTCTGTTGTTGTTGCTGCTGCTGCTGCTGCTGCTTTGCTACATGAAGCTGCAGTAATTTCCTTTAATAATTCTCAGTCATTTGGAAAATAATATTGGGGGCGCGAGCGTTAACAAGCTTCGCTCAGTAGCTCTTTTTACTTTTGTTCTACTCATCTCTTTTGTTGTTGTTCGTTCGTTCCACCCAAATCGTGTACTTACATGAAAAATTTGTGTTCACTTTCAGTTTGAATGTGCGTGTTTCTTTATTGTACTACTAATTTTTTTCCTTTTTGGTTTGATTTGTCATACTTGTTGTTTATGTTCTTGTTGTTGTATTTGTTCCCCCCCCCCCGCCCCCTCTCTTTGTTTTGTTTTTTTTTGTTCTTGGGCTGGACTCTTTGTTTGTCGTACATTTTAGTATATCGTTTAACCTTTCTGGTTGTTGTTGTTATTGTTGCTGTTGTGATATTCGTTTTCACTCCGCTTTCGATTGTTAGTCTATATAGTATGTTTTGTAATCCTGATCCTGTTTTTTGTATGTATTTTGTATATATGTATGTATGTATATTTTGCATATATTTGTACATATTTATGCATTTCCTTTCCGGGTCGTTAGTGGTTGCCCAATATATCACAACAGCAACAGCATCCTTAACGCCCAATATATTGTACATAAGTAATTGTTGTTAGATTTTTTTTTTTTTTTGGGAAATTTGTTGTACTGATTTTTGTTTCAATATTTCTTTCGAGAGAGAGAGAGTGAGTGAGAGAGTCACCTGTGACCCGTCTCCATTTTGGTTTGTGAGCTTGCATAATTTTTTTTTATATACATATGCGTGTGTATGTGTGTGTGTGTGTGTGTATGGATTTTAATCGAGTTCCTCCCTTTAACTTTTTTATTTTTTTTATAAATACCTACGTGACTTGATATACATAATTTGACATTAATTATTTTCACTGCCAAATATTCAAATTTGAATCACTAATTGCTAATTTTTATTCTCTCTTCGTCTTCTATTTTTAGGTAAGCGACAAATGGTGAAATTATCTCTTCTTCTAATCTTCAAATGAAATATAGAAATGGGTAAGTGCGAAACTTTCCATTACTGTGAAATGGGTTGATTAATATGATTGCGAATTATTTGCTTTAGCGTAAAGGGGAGTTTCCCAGCTTTTAGGAAATGTTCGAGCACATTTTTGTCGGGGTAATTTCCTTTGAAACAGTTTTCATCAGTTTTAGTTGATATTGTAATTGAGCAAATTTCAAAACTTTTCCGATCTAATTTTAATTCTATGGCAAAGAATGTGCTTCTCTATTTCGATATACGATGAGGCTTCCTATTGTTACAGCAAGCTCCTGGGCATTATGTTTAGAGAAATCTTCACCAACAAACTCTTTCCATTATTTCTAAGTATCTCAATAAACTGATTTTATTATAATGGCAGTAAAAAAGAAGCTTCTATACATTACTGTTAGAAACGAATACCTTTCGATCACCATTTCAGCTTTCCACCATTTTCTCTACCCTTGGCTATGCACATGGCACGTAACCTTATTATAAAGACTTGACTAAATCATTGCCAATCAAATCGAAATGCAACATTTCTTCATACACTTTGTAAATTAATGCAATCTCAGCAGTACATGCAAAGCAAGCAAGCACCTGTGCCGCTATCTACTAATGCATACGTGTAAATATATGTATAAACATGTATGTGTATGTGTATGTGTATGTGTGATAAAATAAATCAATTCTAATTAACGCCGTAGCTTCAATTTCTGTAATTGTTGACGAATCGAATCGAATTGAATTTCATGAAAATGTTGAAGAAAGTTTACTTAGGTAAATGAGTATGTGTTTGTGTGTGTTTTATTAGAGGTAGTCGGTAGGCGCAGATGGTAGGCGATGCACACACATGCACTCACTACTAAGTGGCATGTTTATAAAAGCTTCAAGTTGTTATACATTTAGAAAATAAATACATCCTCCAATCTATAAAATACTTAGTTGAGTAGAGAATTGTTGCCTACTTTCAGGCACTCAAATCTTAAGATTCATCTTCTGCTTACACTGCGTCATGTTTAATTACTTACAATACTTATTGCACATTTTAACTTAAAATTGTATTAAATGTGCTGTGCCGCAGTGCACTATTGAATCGAAGGAAAGCCAATTGGAGAAGGGGTTGTGACTTTAAAATTTCTTATTTTACTCAGTAGCTACGATCATTACCTATATGTATGCAGCGGATATTTCTCGGCAAGTTGGTTTGTGGGAAGGGTAACCTCAAAAGCTGCACCCTCTTTTCATCCGCTAGTGCCTTAGTGTACGCACATATTCAATGCATGAATGCATTCAAAGTGCTGAGGTTTATTTGTTGGGTAAGTTATTTAAATCAACATAATGTGTGGAAAACGACGAAGATGAAGATGACATGAGCTGATTTATTTATTGTGTGGCTGTGTGTGTGTGTGTGTGTGTGTGTGTGTGTGTGTGTGTGTGTGTGTGTGTGTGTGAGAGTGTGTGTGTGTGTGAGTGTGTGTGTGTGTGTGTGTACAATCGTCATTTTGGGCAGAATCACAACTTTCAATAACCAATTAGCAACAACAGCAATAATAACAGAAGCACTCAACAACAACATAATTTATACAGTGAGGCGTTAAAGAAAACAATTATTAATTGAAATAAATTAGTTCTACACACACAAACGAACATAGCCACACAAATACTTTTGTACATACACATGTATATGTTAATCTGCTACATATTATTTAATGGTACATACTTAGGCATTTGAATATGTTCATATAAACAATACCAAATGTAAAGTGGTCAATGTTTGTTGTTGCTGTTGGATGTAATAATTGTTAAATTATTACTACAACTAAACAACAATTGTAGCTACATTCACATAAATATACATTTAATATTTATTCCATTGCCAATAGTAATCCTCTCTTCTTAAATTCTATGTTGCCATGCCCATTACATATAATTTTGTTGATTCTTCATATCTCTATCTCTCTATCTCTATCTCTATCTCTATCTCTCTCTCTCTCTCAAAACATTATCTTTTATGTGCCATTTACGAGTATGTTTTAACAGTCCCCATCCGACACGCCTCATCTCCTGCTGATTTATAATTTTCTGCCTGACTGTGCAATTATTTAATTAAGTTCGCTCAGTGTTTCATTCAATTCATATCCTTCTCAGTCCCATCGTCCGTACATGGAGATTATTTGTAGTATTAACTTGACTGTACATACATTATTATCATTACTATCATCATATCATATCACTCTATATACTTAATACCATATACCATATACGTAGATCTATGTTATGCATGAGTGTTTGAGTTATAAACTCATATATATTTAATTATCGTTATCATAATATATTAAATAATAATTGTTAATAACAATTTTCTTATTGTAAAATTGCATCATTATAATCCAATGGAATTTTAAGTCAACTGTTGTAATTTGTATTTATTTTTTAATCAAAAGTTTGTACTAATGCAAATTACCATTTTGTCACGGCGATTTTGACCGAATTATTCATATTTGCATATTCTCTTCTTCGATTTTTTACTTTCTTAGTAGGGACATAAATAAATACTGTTACTGTGTTTTTTGGACAAATTTGTAAAAATATCTTTAATGATATATATTGTATACAAAAAGCAATTACTTATTCGAAATGCCCGCCTTTGGCCTTCACGCACACCTTAAGTCGCACTGGCCAATCATCAATAGCTGCACCACGCACCTCGTGCATTGGAAAAGTGCTGACAGCCCGAATCAAAGCAGTCTTCAGAGAATCAATGTTGGGGTATCTTTTGAGCCGAACCATGTCCTGTAAAACTGTCCATAATTTGTAATCCAGTGGGTTCAGATCAGGGCTGCAAGGCGGCCATTCTTCAGAGCAAATAAAGCTGGCAATTGTTTTGAAGCCAGCTCTGGGTCGTCTTAGCTTTATGGGCTGGCGCAGAATCCTGCTTAAAAGTCCACGGCTGGTTTTAGAACAGGGAATGTTTAAGTGGCTTCACAAAAGCTTCCAAAACGGTTTCTTGGTAAACTTTGGCCGAAGTATTGGCCCCTTGTTTGCAGAAATGCAAGTCAGTGACCCCATCGTAAGAGAAACCATGACTGAAGCTGGGTGGTGACCCTTTTCGACCCGTGGGATCAGTTCAGATGCTTCCTTAGATGACCGTAAAACCACTCTATCATTTTGCTTGTTAAATTTTTCCTACACGGTAAAAATGTTTTCATCCGTAAACAAGATTTTTCTGTGTAAGTTATCAGTGTGCTTCACCAAAAGACGTCGTTTAGATTTCTCTACCCTATTTCTTTCCAAAGCTGCAGTCAACAAAAATATCCGGTGCGACATTTGAAAACACCAAGTGCCAAGTCTTTTTTAATAATTCGATTCATGGACTTTTGCGTGATATTCATCTCAAGGGCCATGATTTTCTGTTCTCGGAGCGGATTTCGCTGAATTCTTAATTTGTCGACTTAGATGGCATGCGGCGTGCGAACTGTACGTGGACGGCCCGACCGGTGGCGGTCTTTGATATCTCCAGTCTCCTCAAACAGTTTTATGCACCGGTAGACGAACATGCAACTACTTAATCCCGAGTGGGCGGAACGTTTTGAAAATGTCACCTTTTTTCATTTCACACTTAAAAAGTGCTATTTTTTTATTTTCCCTGTGGTGATACTTGAACCTCGGGAACTCTGCGGAACAGGCCAACGTACTGCCAACATTGTAAGAAACAAACAGGTCTAATAATTGGTCTTTAAAAATAATATATAAGATTTTCTAGTTAGAAACGTGGGCTAGAAATTCTAAACGATATTTACATGATTAGGCTATGCATCGATAATTGAAAGTTTTTGTAAGCTTAAAATCATGGTTTAAAAAAAAAGTGACGTAATTTCAGTTATGAACAAATTATTTTTTGTTTTCGTAAGTACGAGTGCTTTGAAAACAAGTATTAATTTTGTTTAATTTTGTTATTTTGGACAAAATTCGGTGATCCTTATTTTGAGTCCGGATTTGACCAGCTAAGCACGAACCAAAACTTGCTCAGAACCGTTATTCTTACTTACTTACTTTTAATGGCACAACAGCCCATGGAGGGCCTAGGCCGAGCTTTTCGCACCCACTCATGTTGTGCGTGTTATATTTGTACATGAATGGAAGGGACCTACAACCGTTATTCACGCATTGAAATTATTTTCTGTCTGTGTGTCCCAGTACGTTTTAGTTAATGGCTTATTTGCATTACCATCGATGCCCGACCGAAAAGTCCCTTGAAAAGTTGAATATGTCCTTTTAAACGAGAATTGCAATAAGGCTATCTGTCGTTTCTAAAAATTATTTTCGTTTTCCGCGTGTTTCCACAACTTTTTTGAGCGACGTAATCGCTGCGAGTATAGTAGTTTCCTTTTTAATTTCGGTCCTTACAAATACTTTCCTTTCAAACGGAACCAAAAACGAGTAATTGTTAAAATTTCACTCTATCTGGAAAGTAAAATCTTTCCAGCCCGCTATGAATTTTCAAAGCGCTGATATGATGAATTGAAGAATCGAGCATTCATATTCTTTCCATCAGCGTTTCTCTCTTAATTTTTGTCTATTAAATATGATAATTTCCTGATTTTCCAGCTTGCTTACTCTGTACTTTAAGCTCTTTCCAAATTAAATGACTTTTCTTCATTTTTCCATTAGCGACCAGCGAGAACTAGAAGAGGAAGGGTTGTGTTAATTTTGTAAATCCAGAATTAATAAGGCCAAAAAAGGCAAAAGACTGGGTGAAATTAAATTATTATTTTCAATGGCTTCACAACTTTTAATCTTTCGATAGAATTTTCTTAATATCGGAGCACATCCAGAAGGTAATATTTTTAGGTTTTGGGGAACAGAAGTTTGTAACTTTGTAATTCACATCGCACTTAATGAAAAGTTATGTACCTAAAAACTCGCAAATATATGCAATTTGTTTTCTATGTAGGTTCTAAAGATTATGTGGTCGCTGTGGCGTAGTGGTAGTGCGTTGGACCGGTCCGGGGTTCGAATCTCGGCACAGGCAAAATCAAAAAGTAAAAAAAATAATTTTTCTATACGGCACCACTTCTTGGCAGGCAATGGCAAACCTACAAGAGTAGAAATTGCCTATGAAACACTTTTCACTTCGCCGTTCGGATTCGGCATTAAACTGTAGGTCCCTTCCATTCATGCACAAATATAGCACGCACAACATGAGTGGATGCGAAAAGCTCGACCTAGGCCCTCCATGGGCTGTTGTGCCATTAAAAGTAAAGTAAAAAATCTAAAGATTATAACTTTTTTGTGCAGCTAACTTACAGATTGGTCTTTTTTTTTTATTATTACCTATACATGTATTATATTTTTTAGAACGTATGGCAGCGTATTATATATGTATGTATGTATGTATGTATGTATGTATGTATATGTTTTAGGGAGAGGCACCGCTTATTCTCTATTGTCGGCTTATGAAACAACTTGTTGCAATTTTCGTTATATAAAAAGTGTAGAGAAATGTGATTTAAATATGCAATTCTACAAAAGCTTTGAAAGATAAAGTAAACATTCAATCCGCGCATGACTGTAAATTCAAAGAGTAAAATAGCGAAGAGTATGAATCTAAAAACCCAAAGAGAAATAGAGAAATAGGGAGAGTATATGCCGGGTGTGTTTGCACAGAAAAAATAAATAAAACTCATACATACACCATTACACAAAGATGACGTAACTCAGCTAACGTTTTCTTAAATTTTCTTTTTTAAACTATTCGATTGTTATGAAAATTACTATGAAGCCTATGATTTAAGCAATATTTTTGTTAGATATAGGAATTAAGTAAATTTTTTCTTCCCTTTCTTTTGTACATTATTCCATTGTAAATTGCGCACATTCCTTTGCATATCATTCAACAGTTAAAGTCTACAATTTGTTTTTTGTTTTGTTGTATACTTTTTGCCATCCTTTGAGTCGTACACACACATATACACCCGTACATAATTTGTCGCTCTCAATTTATATTTACAAAGAGAACGACTCCATTATATTGGTATACATTTCATTTAGCTCTCAGTTGATTTTCATTTCACTCTCTCACTTTTTGTAGATTTACTGTTTGTATTTTTAGTTTCTATCCATTTTTTTTTTTGCTGTGGTATCACAAACATACCGCAAAGATAACAAATTACGCTTTCATTTTCATCCATTGTCATTTCTGTCGTCATCAGAATTTCTCATTTTTTTCGCCCTTTTCTATTTTGTAGTTATTGCGAACTTTTATAATATTTTCTAACAATATGAAAATTGGTTCTGTGTAGACTTGAAAGTTTTCTCGCTTGAACGAATTTTTATAAGCTAGTTTTTTAGATCCACACGAGGAATGCGCACAACCCTCTCTGAGTCTGGCCTAGGTTTACCATATAAGCAAACTCTTTCACAATTGCACCTTTTGGCCAGAAGTTAATATCAACGATTTTATCAAACATCTCAGCCGGAATACTAATTTTAAAAGACGAAATATTTCTTTGATATGAGAAGTTGAACTTCAGAACTTCATCAGAATGTCATCAATTTCAATTTTTGATTTTATATGAAATTTTATATCATCGACTGTAGTGTCATTAGAAAAACGAGAGACAAAAATAGTTTTTTTGGGTGCAACTACTTTAAGTTTTTTGGTAGCAGGCGCGACACCTTCAACTAATGTTAATTTTTTTTTTGGGACTGGCGCAACACATTCTGTGATACATGAAGGTAAATTTTTTGTTTCTGTCGAAGTTGAGATTTCAATAGTGGGAATAAATGTTAATGCATCAATAACTATGGGAGATTGATTAATAGCCGAAGGAGTAGAAAAAAATGTTGGAGAAACATCGATGATACTAGACGGGGTAAGAGATTCCGTTGCTTTCTCACCCGCAGGGTTTAAATAAGTGCGTAAATTATATCGATTTTGAATTGGAAGTTCAACATTATTATCCTCGTCATGGCACTTGACATCGTGAAAAAGTTTTTCGTACTTTTTCAATTTTTCAACGAGTACTGACAACTCTTTACCAATCTTACTAATTCCTTTCCTAGTAGTATTGAACATTTTGCTTATTTCAACTTCAACTGATCTACATTTTAAGCAAGACCAGCGAAGACCTCTCCCTTCATGTATAATGTCTGCGATTTAACCAGAAAGACTAGCACACTTAATATGAGCGAGGCCATCACAAAGCCAGCAAGACACCTGACGCTCGGACTCATTCTTTACTGTGCAATTTGGATAAACGCATCTCATTATTTTATTATTAATATTAGAACAGAATAAAAAGACTAGGCAAATAACATATATTTAAAACGTTGGGAACCACTGCACATGTAAACCGTACCGTTTTGCAAATATAAATCTATAAGAAGATGAAAAAAAGATTGGAAATAGCTGCAAATATAAAATACCGTTTGCAGATATGAATAAATATGTATAATGTTGAGAGTGTACAAGCTCCAAAAAAAATAAAGATACGAAAAATAGAAAAAAAAAATTTATGTTGGTGCGAAAAATCTAGAGCCAACTCCAATCTAAAGTGACGGTGTCGCACAGTCGCACTGCGTCGGTGTCTACGTCTTTTGGATCCAAGATATAGGGATTATCACTTTCTACGTCTGGTTTCGGGTTTGAAACCACTTTCAAAAATTAAAAAAAAAAAGTTTTTCTTTGGTTTTGGTTCAAATTTTGTTTGGATTTTACTCCTTTTGTTTTACTCCTAATTGTGTTGTGATCTGACCTTTGAGCTGCTGTTGGGTTTGAATTTTGGTTTGAATTTTAATCTAATTTTCTAATTTGGTATTGTTCTTTTCTCTAAATCTTGGTCCAACCTAGTCTGAAGTTATCGTATTTTTTTATCTGATTTTAGTTTAATTTTTGTCCCAAGCTTTAGTTATAATTAAGTATGATTTTTGACCTGAGTCAGGCTTTTGGTTTTGTTCTAAATTGTAGTTTGGATTTTTGGTATGAAATTTTGGTGTAATTTTGACTTTGTATTTTGGTCTGAGTGGTCGCTGTGGCGTAGTGGTAATGCGTTGGACTGCTACGCAGAGTGTCCGGGGTTCGAATCTCGGCACAGGCAAAATCAAAAAGTAGGAAAAAAAATGTTCTACACGGCACCAGCTCTTGTCAGGCAATGGCAAACCTACAAGAGTAAAAATTGCTATGAAAAGCTTTTCACTTCGCCGTTCGGATTCGGCATTAAACTGTAGGTCCCTTCCTTTCATGTACAAATATAACACGCACAACATGAGTGGATGCGAAAAGCTCGGCCTAGGCCCTCCATGGGCTGTTGTGCCATTAAAAGTAAAGTAAATTTTGGTCTGAGCTTTGATCTGATTTTTGGTTTGGTTTGATTTTGATCTAATATATTTGCCACTTCAGACAAGGTGACTCCCTATCGTGCGACTTCTTTAACCTTATGCTGGAGAAAATAATTCGAGCTGCGAACATCGACATCTCTGGCACTATCTTCTACAAGAGTGTCATACTGCTAGCATACGCTGATGATATTGACATCATTGGCAAAAACGCTCGAGCAGTCAATGCAGCATTCTCCAACCTGGAAAGGGAGTCTCGTCGTGTGGGTCTAGTGGTGAACGAGGACAAAACGAAATACCTTGTGTCAACAAACAAAGAGTCACGGCGTCTTGGACAAAATGTCACTGTTGACAACTACACTTTTGAAGTCGTCAAGGATTTCGTTTATCTAGGATCCAGCATAAACACCAACAATAATGTCAGCCTTGAGATCAAGCGGAGACTAACTCTTGCCAACAGGTGTTACTACGGGCTCAGTAGGCAATTGAGAAGTAGAGCCCTCTCTCGACCGACGAAAATAACGCTCTATAAGTCCCTCATCCTTCCCGTCCTAATGTATGGCGCAGAGACGTGGACATTGACCATCAATGATGAGAGACTGTTAGGAGCGTTCGAGAGGAAGATACTCCGTAAGATCTACGGTCCAGTATGCGTGGACGACGTGTATCGAATAAGATGGAACGATGAGCTGTATGAGCTGTACGCCGACACTGACATAGTCAAGTGTATAAAACTCCTGCGGCTTCGCTGGCTGGGTCATGTTGAGCGAATGGAAGAAAGCGCTCCGGCTAGAAGGGTGTTTTATTCGAACCACGGTGGAGGAACACGCAGAAGGGGACGTCCTAATCTCCGTTGGAAAGACCAGGTGCAGGGCAACCTGACTGCACTTGGCCTTATCAACTGGCGCCAGCGCGCGCATAGCAGAAGTGACTGGCGGAGCTTTGTGGAGGGGGCCAAGACCGATCATCGGTTGTAGCGCCAGCTAAGTAATATTTGCCACTTCATCCGGATTTGCCTACAGAATGGTATTTTGTATCGATTTATGGTTGAAATTCGCAAAGTTGGATTTTGCTCTGTAGTTTTGTGAGCAGAATTCCTGAAAATCTTTATTTGCTAAAAGAAAAAATGTTCCGCACATGTTCAGCGATGGATGAAGTATTTCAAATTTCTTTTACAAATCTGAATACGAAACTATTTGGTTCGAGCCTTAATCAATATCTGATATGGCCAACTTATCTATTTAAAATCCTATAAAAAGATGTCGACACATAAAAATAGGAATCTATAAAAAGATAAGGTCTTCTAAAATGTTTTAGTCATATTCCAACAAATAATATACTAAAAATAATGCTTGGGTTTTCACAACAGGCAGAAATACTCATGGTAAATAAGAAGGGAGTAGTAAAACAGAACAGCATAGAAGTAAATACACAAACATATTTAGTTGGGAATGATGGTTTGATGGTACCAAAACAATAAATAATAGAAAAATCAACAACAACAAAAGCAGCAAAACAACCAGCAAGAAAGCGAACGCAAAGCAATTTTATACTCTTTAAAAAAATAACAGCAGAAATTGAAGAACGAAATAACTGAAATTGAAAGCAACAAATGCTATTGTTCGCTACTTCACGGCGGAGGAATCGAAGAGGAAAATAAATAAGTAAAACGAAAACAGAAAAATGCCAGCAGCAACAAAACAATGCAAAAGAAAATGAAACAAGGAAGACCGACCGGAAATTACACAAATTGAAGTGAAATCTGAGCGCAAATGCATGCTGGTGCTTTTTCACAAAATGGCGCTGATAAAATATAAAGCAAGCAAGCACAAGCAAACAAACACACGAAAAATGGCGAAAGAAATGGCGATATTATTTCATCGATATCAATGAACCAACATTTTGTGGACGAATACAATTTGTAAAGAATGTATGTAAACAAAAGTTGAGTGAATTGGGAAGAAGGAAATGTGCATAGCAAAAAAAAAAAGAAAAAAAAAATACACGCAAAAAACAAAAGTAAACAACAATGAAACTAAATTGAAGGAACGATTAAAAATTCAATTGAGTGGTAAATAAAGTAAATGTGGCACACGAGCACCAACCACCAGCCAACAATCGACCGCACACAGAGCATAACGATGGATGAATACTACGTGGCACACTTCAAGGAGGGACATAGGAGAGGAGGACAGCGCTTTGGGGGGGGGGGGGGGCTTAGTAATCGAAGAAGGATACACTTGACAACCACCACTACCTCAACACCATCATGCGCATCATGCACTTACTTTTCCCTATTGAACAGAATAAGAAAAGGTTACCAGAAAATATGCAATCAAGTTTTCTATCCAAGTATGTAAGTCCGTTTGTCTCCATGTCTCCATGTCTCTCCGTCTGTCCGTCTGTCTGTTCGCTGTCATTTATTTACTCATACGACATTTTGAGCTTCAGGTTGAGAGGTTGCACGTTTTCGCTCTAATACTTTCATGATATCGATGGAATTGAAATCAATTTCTCATGCCCACTCACTTCGTCTTCTACAGGCAACCCTCCCGGCAACGTCCAACTTCTGTTTGCTTGCTCTTCTTCTTCTCTATAGTATATGAATTTTTTTTTCATTTTTTCATCTCATTTTCATTCCAACTAAAATCTATTCACTTACGGATTTTGATCAATTGAATACGTTTTATATATTTTTTTTTTATTTTCCTTTTTTCTTGTCTTTTTCACTTCTTGGTTGTCTCGTCGATATTGTTAAGCATTTGCTCTATTATTTCCGGCAATTGTGTTCCGTTTGTAATTTCTCAATTTTCTTTTGCATTTCCTTAACTTTCCTGACGGTTTCGTCGTTTTCCCCCCACTGTGCATTAATTTTTTTTTGCTTCTCTGCCTGTGTTTGTGTGTATGTATGTATGTGAGTGTGTGTAGGAAGATGACACTTAATTGAGTTACTATTATCCGCATCTCAAGTGGTCCTTGTATCAGTGTAAATAACGTTATCTAAATATGCCAGTGTTATGGTTGTATGTATGTCTTCTCTTTTCTGCGCCAGCCACTTCCGGTATTAATATTTTTGCAATGTTTTTTTCTTCTTTTATTCCTTTTCCTTTTTCTTTAATTTAATTTATTTATTCTAATTGATGACAGATCGTCTGCCAATAATTTTCGGTGGTGCTTGGAGTTATATTTATGGCAGTGGCTTTAAAATAAAGTGCATGTTGTGGTATGTTTTGGAGGCAACAGATGGCGTCCAATTTTCATAGGATATAGAGAACTTCAAATTACGCCATTTTGAGCTACCATTTTGTATTAGTTTGAGTATATTCGGATGAGATGAGATATAATTATTCTAGGCACAATGATATAAAAGGTGATTTTTTAAGAGCTTGGTATTGAAAATTAAAAAAAAAAAAACCAGAAATTTTACAAAAGTGAATGCAATTTTTATTTGGATCGATAAATCAATTCCTGCCATTTACTTTTTAAAGATAATTTCACTTAAATGTTGTCTGCGGATGCACTTCAATTGGTCCATTCTGAAGGTCCAATTTTGGCACATTTCGGGCGGAATCTCACCAATGAAGCAATGATGCGCTCAATGTTGGCTTCCAAAGCAGTAATCGTGTTTGGTTGGTCCCTATAGACAAGAGACTTAACATAGTTCCACAAAAAATAGTTTAACGGGGTCAAGTCACACGATATTGGTGGTCAATTGACTACACCAAAACGTAAGATTAATGGCTCACCAAAATCGCTTCGCCTCTCAATTGATGCAAGGTTTCGCGTGCAGCGTGGCATGTGGCATCGTCCTGTTGGAACCACCGAGTCCAATTATTGCATTTTCGGCAAAAAAAAAGCCTGTTATCATCGAACGGTACCTTTCTCCATTGGCATTCATCGTCTTTGAAAATGTACGGCCCAATGAAGCCGCCTGCCCATAAACCGCAACAAACAGTGCATTTTTCAGAATGCATTGGTAGCTGCTGAATTGTCTCTGGCTGGTCTTCACTCCAAATACGTCAATTCTGCTTATTCTCGTATCCATTGAGCCAAAACGGAGCCTCGTCGCTGATTTCAATTTTGCGATGAAAAAAACGGATCTTCATCCAGCTTTTCTAAGACCCATTCACCGAAAATTGGAGTTGTGGTAGGTCGCCTGGCTTCAGTTCTTGCACCAGCTGTATTTTGTATGGTATTAATCCGAGATTTTTGCGTAAAATCTTCCAGGTAGTCGAATAACACCGACCCAATTGCTGCGATCGGCGAAACATGGACATATCGCGATCTTCTTCAACACTGGCCGATACAGCAGCAATATTCTCTTTGATACGCACTCTATGAATACGATTTGATGGATTGATGTCCAATAAAGTGAAACTGGTCAATGAGCTGAATAGCCTGCTCTGTGGGTCGATTATGACGACCATAAAATAGATGTAGCTTGCGAAACACATTTTTCACAGAGCACGAATTTTGATAGTAAATTTCCATAATTTGCAAACGTTGTTCAGGCGTAAGCCTATTCATGATGAAATGGCAAACCAAACTGAGCATTTTTTACTTTGACACATGTCCAGAATCACGAGTGAACTGTCAGAAATGTTAACGTCAAAAATCAGGTAGCAAAAAAGAATCACTCTTTACATACATAGGTTAACTCTAAAGAGTAAGTGAGAACTACGAACAGCTTCAAATACAGTTTGAAATGACCCGTACAAAGTCTTCTCGGTGAGCCAAATGGAAACTGAGTAGTGATGAGGTGTTTGAGGGTTCTGTCAAAACCCAGTCAGTGTATTCTTTCAATGCAATATCATTAAAAAAGTAGTGCCAACTGTTTTTTTTTTTCGTTAGTTGTGTAAGAAACACACTTATTAAAAATAACCGCTGAAAAATTTTAAAAAAAGTACACAAAAAAATGGTTTCACTAGAATCCTTAATGTCAAATGAAAATAGTTTATTACCCTTTTCATTTTATTACCTTTAATATCTGTGAAGCAACACATTCATACATGAATGCATACATGCACTCATCAAATAAACATCCGTTTCCGCATTTATGAACAAAGTTTGGTTTTCCTATTTGTTCTACACCAAGAAACACGTTTAATCTACGTGTTCACAGTAAAGTTTTCCTAGTACTTACTTTATGCCCACGTGGAAACACACACACACACACACATGCATATTTCTATCAGGCATGTGTATGTAAGAAATCTCAAGTTTACTATTGCTTTTCATTTACAGCTTACCTAAGACACTCCTACTAACTAGTACACTGCATTATCATCTTTACGTTTCAGTATATTACCAGCATGTTTCCCCCATGTCTCCTCTCTCGCTCTCTTTCTTCCTTGTTTTCCATGCATTGAAATTGTCACATATACTTAGTATATAATTTTGTAGTTTGTTTTTTCTTTCTTCAAAACAAAAACCGCATCTTTTGCTATGATGAAGCCCTTTCTCTTCTACTCGATTTCCTTTTTCTGTTAATTCTCCTCTCTACATGAAGCGAAGCTCAGCCTTCTGTTTCTTTCCTTCTATTTTTACGCTTGAGTTTTTCACATTTAAAAGCCATAAGCTGCTATTTAAGTCTTTTGTTGTGGTCTTGTTTTGTTTTTGCTTTGTTTTCTTGGATCTTCCCGAAAATTTTGGCAAGAATTCTAAAACTTTCATATTATCTAGTATATCCCAGTATATCCCAGTAGGAAAAGCGGCGCTGTTATTAAGAGTTTTTTTTTTTTGATACCAATAAGTTTATAAAATCCTTTCTGCTGCTCGTTAGAGTGGAAATCTCTTTTCCGCATTCACGTACTTTTTTAGGTATCTGGACTTCAGTTGGGAATACTCTCTTCAGAAATACTTATATATAAACGTGTTTATCCCCTTCACTACCTCTAACATATTAGGATGACTTTCAGTACAAAACAATTGCTTCAAGTCATGTATTCATCTGCTTTTCATTGCCTTACCTTACTCTGAGAATATTTTTTAAAATTCTTTATCAGATGCTCGGTATATGTACATACATACTATATAAATATATATATATATAGTAACGCAATCGCTTCTACGCTGCTAAGGCAAGTTTTGAGAAACCGATGCCTACGCGGGACACAATCTCGAAGGGGGTGAGAGGAGGAGCCAACAAAAACTAATATTGGCGGAAGAATGGTAGTCGAAAAAGAGAGAAGATGAAGATGATCAGGCTTTTAAAAACCGAGCAATCTGGGTAAGCGCCCAAGCCGTGGCGATTCGTTGGATTTGTCTTTGTTCTTTCTCCACAGCTGAATATAAAATCTATTGATATCTCGAATACTCGAATATATGAAATGGAATTAGAAGTAGTTTTAATGGTCAAAATTACTGAAAACTCCTCTCAGTAACTCCTCTCATAAACTCACTGTTCTGTGTTTTGCCTTCGGAAATCAAGCTGAAACTTGCGTTATATGTGTATTAATTTCGTCTTTGGGATATTGGTTGGTAGCAGATGCTCAGATCGATCCACCACTGATCCGAAAGATCACTTGCGGAGATATAAATTGTATGTACTTGTTCTTGTACAATATCGGATATGGAGATATGTAAATGTTTCGTAGGACTATTTTTTCGTACAAAAAGCTGAGCTGCTGGAAAAATTTGATTATAAAACTCAAAAATTATTGGTTGCAAAAATTCAAAAATTAATATTGAGTTTTATTTCTGAAGAAAAAATATAAGTTTTTGTCGACTTTTATTTTTGATCTTTATTTTTTTCGGCCGCAAATAAAAGATAAAAGAAAAATTAGAAAAAAAGATTATTATTTAAAAATTGGTTTTCAGCGAGAAGAAATTATGGTAATCCGGTCATGCCGTTCCATTCATGCACAAATATAACACGCACAGCATGAGTGGATGCGAAAAGCTCGGCCTAAGCCCTCTATGGGCTGTTGTGCCATTAAAAGTAAAGTAAGATCATGCCGTGGTGTAATTTCCTACTGGGATACTTCTACATACATCTACGCGTATATGTATTTCCTTTTATTCACATATACATTTACGAGTCACGCATGTTTTCCAGTTTTCTTGTTTTACTCCTAATGAAGTTTCTGCTAATGTTGTTATTACTTCGTACATCACAGCCTCCTCACATCCTCTGTTGTTCTCCCCCTTGGTCTGCTTTATTCCAACAAAACCCGCGTCTTTCTTCAAGCTGTGTTCAGTTTTATTCAGTTTTCTATAATAAATTGCCAATGTTAAGTTTTCACTTGATTTCTTTCATTCATCAAGAAGCGCAACGAGTGAGTGAGTAACTTAATCTACTTGAGAGCTACTTACTTTTCTTTAGTTGTTATTAATCCTTTCAATACAGAAAGTTGTTGTTGATTTTGTTGGGTGTTGAAAAGGAAATCGTGTTTAGTGGTTTTCTTCTCTTCAAATGTAGTATGTGTATTTAATTGCAATACTTTGTATTATTTACTTGATATTTAGTTTCAAATGTTTAGTTTTGTTGAGTTAAACTTGAATTTCAATCAAGAGATTTGCTTATTTTGTGATGATTTAATTAAAGTGAAATGCCTGACTAATGCCACGAATTCACTCGTAGATCATATTTCGTTCACTCTGCTCTCTACAAATTAATTAATTAATTTACTTTTGGTTTCCCAGCTCAATCAATGCGAAAATTATGGCATAAATATTCCAATTATGCACATACATAAATATGAATATCAATTTGAGCTTAAATCACCGATACCAGTCTGCGTGGTAACCCACTCACAATGTTGCCATATCATGGCCAGGCACATGCACATTCAAATTATAAGTACATACATTACATATATCAGTAAATAAATTTTTAATTTTACAATCATTCTCATTATTGTTGCTGTCCTTTTCACATTCTCTTCTCCTGCGACATGAATTTTTTCCATACATAATTTTGAAATGTAATTTAAACATATTGGCTGAAGTGTATTAACACCTGCTACATACATTTACTTTACTTTATTATGTATTACTTATTATTGGGTGGGGAGTTTTCATTGTGGGTTATCAATTAGCATATGGTAGTTCATATGGTTGCCTGCCTGATTGACTGATTTCCAGGAAACGGCCGCATTTGTTTATTTCGTGGATTCACGGAAAAAGAAAAAAAAATCTACAAACAAAATCAATTCAACTGGAAATAGATTTAGGAAAAGTCTTACGAAAGTGTTGTAGCTCATATTGAGATTGTCACTATTGGAACCGTAATTCCATGTCATTCACTCACTTCGACTCGCTTTTTTTTATTACTAATTGTTCAGATTGCCTTCTACTTATATGCGTCCAATTTCTTTCCTTGTGTGCTTCAGGTTGCTCTGATTGATTATTACTGGATTCACAGATTCTGAGCGACCCTTCCTTATTAAGTACTTTTGGTTACAAATTCCTTTTTATGTAGACAACATTCTCATGTGTACAGAGTTTGTATTGAGGTGACACATGTTTGTAAAGCCTATTGTAGGTGTGCCGGTCGAGTCAAACTTTCTAAGTTCGTTCGTCATTTACAGTACTTTCAAGATGAAAGAAATCGGCTTTTTCGCATGAAATAATTTGAATATCAAGTAGGCCTTGATTCTCTAAAAACTTGATTTCATTGTAAATTTCGCAATGTAATTGTAGAAACAGTCCATTATACGCACATTTGTCTCAAGAGCATATTTAAGAAATGAGTTCCGTATATGCGAAACGTTTTGAAGCAGTCTTTCTTTGTTCCCATCCAAAAGGTCCCAAGACGTTCCACTTGAGTGCTTCGAAGTACTTAAAAAAGTCGAAGGCGTTTGTCCAGCATTGGAATCAACACTTTTTGGTGCACAAAAACACAAAAATGTGGATGACTTGCCAAATCGCGGCATTTGCAGAGCTACCTCGAAATAGGAGGACTTTCGAAGCTAATCCAGCCATATCCTTGAAAGCAGCTAAACAAAAATTGGCTCGAAAGGGCATTAATGTCTCTCTGAATACAATAAGAAACCGTTTGAGGAAGTTTCGGATCCAATTTCGAGCAACGACGGTAAAACCCTTACTAACTGCAAAGCAAATAAAAAAAACGCCAAGAGTGGGCAACTGAACATGTGGATGACGATTGAAGCCAAGTGGTGTTCACAGACGAATCCTCCTTTATTAAGTGTGCTTGGTCCACTAAAGACGGCAAGATGCTCCAGCGATCAGTGAAACATCCAGGAAAGGTTCATGTTTGGGAGGATTTGTCAATTTAATCATGTTCACGAGGAATTTGGATGCCAACTTCATGACCACGATATACCGTCGTGGACTTCTGCCATCAACGGATATGTGATTTGGGGTAGGAAGCTGAGATTGGGTTCTTCAAGAGGACAAAGATCCAAAACATCGCAGTCGCTTGTGGATTGGCCCTCACAATCGCCAGATGCGAATCCGATCGAAAATGTTTGGGCTCTTGTGAAGTTAAAACTACGTGGAAAAAAGATACGTTCAATAAATCATTTGAAACGGCTTCTTAGGGTAATATGGCGAACTTCAACACGGTCATATGCTGAAAAATTAGTCGATAGCATGCATTTCCGTTGTAATGAAATTACAAAGAATGGTGGCGACTGGACGCCATATTAATATATTAGTGTAATGAATAATTAATTCGGCATTAAACTGTAGGTCCCTTCCATTCATGTACAAATATAACACGCACAACATGAGTGGATGCGAAAAGCGAAAAGCTCGGCCTAGGCCCTCCATGGGCTGTTGTGCCATTAAAAGTAAAGTAAAGAATAATTAATCACTTCAAGATGCTGTGGACTTTTTTTTAATATACCTTAATGTTTCCAGTGACTTAAGCCGATTGCTTTCTTGTTGAATTTACTGTACAAATTAAGAAATGTACTCAACCAACGTAGGTTTAGAACGGGCCTTATTGTTCAAAAAAAGAAGAAGAAACTGGTTAAGCTCTGAAATGTGTTTGTTTCGTAGGCCCATCCTATAAAATTTGTGTTAAAAAACAGAAAAGAAAAAACTTAAGTAAATTTAACCAAATTCGGCACATTAAGTCCAAGTTCCTTGTACAATAACGAATTACTGCTCGCTAAGAAGTTTTCAAAAACGTTTTTAATTAAGTAATATCGAGGGATAACTTCATGGGTTCGGGTGTTGAATAGAACAAGCCAAATTGGACATTAGTCACGCCCAACTGTAGTTCGAGGGGTTTCTAGCAGAATGAGTTAGGGTTCGGCCACTCATGCATTTACTTTTTTTCGATCTTAAATATTGGAATATCGTTTTTACTTTGTGATTAGCTCAAAATTAAGTATATACATACCATATGTAATTTTCTGACACATATCATTTTTTTTTTGCCCTACTGCATTCAGACACATGCAGCAGGGGCAACAATTAAATGCTCTGATTGAACGACGGAGCTGTAAGCAGTGGTTGCTGTTGATGCTGGGGGCTTAGGGTCAACCACTCACTTGAACTTGAAAAAATAATTAATAATTGTTTTTATTGTCATGCCAACCTTTTCGAATTCGGTTTTTTTTCTTCATCTTCATTTTGTTGTATTAATATACATTTTATTAAATTAACATTGAAATTTTATCTGTACTTTTTCAATAATTTATGACCTTTATATTATACAATATATTTCGTTTTTGTTCTTGTTTTTGGTTGCTTTAAACTTTTAAATTTTTTATTGCAATTGTTTTTTTTTCTTTGTTTGCAAATAAAGCAGATGCAATTTTTAAAACACGTCATTGAAAATGAATAACGCAAATATTAAATATTTATTAAAGTCGTTAATATTGATTTTGTTATTAAAATATTTATTAAATTTTATTATTGTGTATTTTGTGTCATTTAATTTCAAGTGTTATTTTGATTTTTTTTCTTCCTTTGCAACGTTTATTTCGGGGATATGGTTTTCTATTCCACTTTGTTGCTGTTATTTTGGCTGCAACGTTTAACTATCAATAAAAGTTTCGAAAGCCCTCAGGATCGATCACATATTCCTCACCCATTGCCAAATATTACGCAATATTGCGATATTAGGGGAGAAAAGTGCCTACGGGAATTTTGACACATTTTGTTATTATTATTTTTTTCTTTCTGTTGTCCTTTTGCATTTTTACTGTCCCGTCCTACCATTTTGCCATCGGGTTTCTTTATGTGTGTGGCATAAAATGTGTCTATTGTACAGGGTGTTTTTTTTTAGAAGTGTAGTTTTCATGTAACGATGTAACGGCGTCCCAACAATGGTTTGTGGATTATGATCACTCCAAATGCGACAATTTTTATTAACGTACCCATTCAACCAAAAGTGAGCTTCATCGCTGAACATCGTTGCGTCGCGCAAATCGGTGCATTAATTTTGGTAATAAATTTGCACGATTTGCAAACATTGTTCAGGAGTAAGTCTATTCATTAAGAAATGGCAAACCAAACTGACAGCTGTCAAAAAGACCAACTTCGAAGAAAAGTATTGCCAGTTTGAAAACCACACTTCTAAAAAAAAAACACCCTTTATAAACACATACATATAAACACACACGCTTATTCCCATAGGCATATTCTATCAATTTTTGTGTGTTTTATTTCATCATAAATCTCAGGCCCTCCCTCCACTTGTCTCCCCCTCTTGTCTTAACAGCGAACCGTACTAATAAATTCAAATTTAATTGCCATTTAAAATGTGATTTACGCTCACTGAAATTTTAATACTTGTCAAAATGTTTTTTTCGTTTTTCTTTTTTCATTTTCATCGTTTCATTATTTCGCATAAGCATCGAAAGATAAGGGCATATCTTCTTCTATGCAGGACATGTTGCTGAATTTCGTTCATAGGGAGTTGGCTTGGTTGTTGGATATACTCATAGATTTTCTCTTTATTTACTTGCAGCAAGTTCTTTCTCGAAAACACCCACTACTCCTAAGCATTACATTTTCCTTTTCATCATCCTCGTGCTGATACATTATTGAAATTATTATTTCATTACAATTTTCCCTTTTCTTTCGTCTCCGTTCTGCCTTGTTTTGTTTTGCTTTGCTTTATTGTTTTAGCAGCCGCTATAAGACTAGCATTATTAAAAGAAAAGAAGAAATGAAATCGGCATGGCATTGATTGATTGATTGTTATATTGATATACACAATTATACACATTTCACATTGTCGCTTACAGTTTCCAAATGTCGTCTTTGTAAATAGTACAATTATTACTTTTGAATTTAATATCATAACAGAAACAAATGACAATTAAAATGACATTTAAAATTGAATATTGAATTAAATTATGTCCATTTAAAATTGGGTCTGCATGGGGAAAAACTGAGTGGGTGATATTATCAATAGTTGTGCTGAAGGAAAACCAATAGAATTTCGTTCAACAAAAACGAAGATTTTGGTGTTGCACTTTGTAACCTGCACGAAAAATCCAATTAAAATTCAGAGCAAGATCGGCTCATAAATCAAACTACAACTATGACCAATAAATAGACAACTGATTTCAGATATTAAAACTTGCCAAAAACCAAACTCTGACCAAAATTCCGAGAAAAATCAGCCTTAAAATCAAATCCATTTTGAGAGAAGTACTGAAATCAAAATGAGGCCAAATGTAAATAAAATTCAAGGGCAAAAATTGGTAAAAAAAAATTAAGGCAAACTATAATTAAATTTAAATCAAAATTCAGCTCAATACACCAATCAAGAAGTTATACTTACAGACTTACAGCAAAAGTCAGGTCAAGAGGGAATAAAATCAGTCAAAAAACATCAGAAATAGACCAAATTTCAGATGTGAACTTATAAAATTTGAATGAAAATTACTGATATGTATTTCTTCAAGCCGAATATCGAAAGTCAGAACAATTATTAACCCTGGTGGCAACCCTTGTGGGAACCCTTGTGGCGACCTTGGGGTCAACCCTTGTAAAAACCCTGGTGGCAAACCGTTGGCAACCTTAGCGGCAACCCTGCTGGAAATCCTGGTGGCAATATTAGTGGCAACCCTGGTGGCCAAAATTTCGAGCAAAATCAGCCTATATATCACATGGAAATTCAGAGTAAATATCACATCTGAAGTTAGAGCACAACTCAAAGCCAAAGAAATCGAAATCAAAAAATTCATAATAAAAAAACGGACCAAAATCAAAGCGAAAAACCAACCCAAAAATTCAAGGCTAAAACCGAACTAGAAGTTCGGTGAAGACTTATACTGAAATTCAGAGCAATTGGGACAACCCAAAAATTTAGAGTTAAAAAATATGAGAAAAATTAAGACCGAAAATCAAATACAAGTCAGAGTAAAATGCAAACAAAATAGAGCAAAAAGAGACTAAAATTTAGATCTCTCTAATAAAGACAAGCCCAAAATTCAGTGTAAAAACAATCCAAAAACCAAACGCGAGTTAAGTCTAAAATTGAAAACTAATTCTAGACTTACAATAATACTTAGAATCGCACGATAAAATCACACTTAAATAACATTAATTTATCTGCTCCCCTAGATCTGCTCCTAAAATCCAGAAATCTCTGCTTAAAAAGTGATAAGTTTTTTTGTTTTTAAATTTCTATTATTATTTTTGTGAAAAAGCCATTGGCAAAGATTGGTGTTTACAGTCCAAATTTGTTGAAAAGGAAAAGGCAACATGTTTTGGGGTCTGACTTTATGCGAAAGTACAAGAATAAAAAACCCTGTAATTGTTCAGTGCTTGATAGATGAAGACTGACGTCCTAGAACCTGCACTCAGTAGACAGTAGACAGATATAGACGTGAAGAAATTCGCACAAAGTGGTTTGAGAAATAATAACGGAAATGAGCCAACTTCAACCTATGATTAATACTATTTGATCCTAGAGAACACTTTTTGCCTTTGATGTCGCATATGAATATTTATGCTTTTCTGCACATTTTTGGTCACCTCATTTCGTCGGGTAGACCAGACCAACTTTGTCAAACTTTGTGAGTTGTCATATTGAAAACATATAGAATAGTATTTTCGAAAGTTTTAAAATCGAATCACTGCTTCTGGTGCTGACCTGTTCAAAATGGGTTATGACAATAGAAATTAAGGACAGTTTTTTTGGTGTGAAACTTTTCCCTTTCGACAATTTTTGGAGTTGAGAGTCAAACTGAAATGTTACGCTGTAATCTTAAAAGTATGCATAAGTTTTTCCTATCAGATTGCTATTTTTATACATTACAAAAACAAATAAAGTTTATCTGTTGTTCATATAAAGGGTGATTTTTATAAGAGTTTAGTTTTTGAAAATGAGAAAAAAAAACAGAAATTTTACAAAAGTGAATGAAATTTATATTTGGATCGATAAATCAATTCCTGCCATTTACTTTTTAAAGATAATTTCACTTAAATGTTGCCCGCTGCTACGCTTCCAGTGGTCGATTCTGAAGGTCCAATTATGGCACATTTTTCACACATTTCGGCCGGAATCTCACCAATGACGCAATGACGCGTTCAATGTTGGCTTCCAAAGTAGTAATCTTGTGTCCTATAGACAAAAGACTTAACACAGTTCCACAAAAAATAGTCTAACGGGGTCAAATCACACGATCTTGATGGTCAATTGACTACACCAAAACTTGAGATTAACTGCTCACCAAATTCGCCTCTCAATTGATGCAAGGTTTCGCGTGCAGTGTGGCATGTGGCATCGTCCTTTTGGAACCACATGTCGACCGAATCAATTATTGCATTTTCGGCAAAAAAAAAGTGTGTTATCATCGAACGGAACCTGTCTCCATTGGCATTCATCGCCTTTGAAGAAGTACAGCCCAATGAAGCCGCCTGCCCATAAACCGCAAAAAAAACAGTGCATTTTTCGGGATGCATTGGTAACTGCTGAATTGCTTCTGACTGGTCTTCACTCCAAATACGGCAATTCTGTTTATTCACGTATCCATTGAGCCAAAAATGAGCCTCGTTGCTAAATGGACATAGCTTGCGAAACACTTCTTTCACAGCGCATAAATTTTGATAATAAATTTCAATAATTTGCAAACATCGGTCAGGCGTAAATCTATTCATGCTGAAATGGCAAACCAAACTGAGCATAAATCAAGTGACAGCTGTCAAAAAGACCAACTCCGAAAAAACTATTGCCAGATTGAAAACCACACTTCTAGGAAAAACACACTTTACATATGTAGTTTGTACATATAACGTGAGTTTCAATAAAGAAGTTGGTCATAAGAAGTTTCCCTTCACCCGCGAGTTCTTAACCTCGGTTTTGTTTTTACCATAAATTACTCAATAAAGAAATGATAACCGTTTAAATGTTTTCTTGAATCGTGAAACATATTATCGGTATTTGCTTAATTTAGTGTTAATCTGTGGTTATGAAATGGCTATTCTGCTTCTTATTCACTCAAAATCGTTGTTTTGTATCCTTTTGTGTGCCATTTTGAAGTTATTCAGATTCTAAATCAGCGGCGTAGACAACCTCGTCCATATACTCTCTCAAAAAATGTGCTCTTCTTTGGGTTAATAATAAGTTCTCATTAAATTTACTTTATGTGATCTCTCGCATACATAATTCATTGTGGAAGTGTGATAATAAAAAAAACTCAGCTAATTTAAATATATTTAAAATAATATACTAAATAAATTATATCACTCGCTAATGAACCCACATATGGAAGCATAAATAATTAGAATGACTAATGTCATCATTTTAGTTTAGAAAATTAGTCATGCATGTCATTGACAATTTCGTTGTTGTTTTTGTTACATGTGCCGTGAAAAGATTTTCTCACACTAGCATCGACGTTGGCTGCTCTTGTTCGTGCTCTTTTCTGCTGTTCACTACAGCACTCTTTCACACTAAAATTGGGCATGTGTGTGTGCGTGCGTGTATACGTAACTGTCAGATTCCACCTGTTTAATTCTTGCCAATTTAACGAAAAATAAACTGAATCATGTTTTCATGAAATTCATTAAAATTTTTTGAGTTAATACCTACATAAATTTTGAACAAGCTAATATAAAATGTGACAGTTAAATGTTGTTGGCTAAAGTGTAAAAATGCTCGGTGTTGTTGATTTTCATATTTAACACCAAATATAAAAAGGAAATAAATATATTATTTCGTATTGAATAGATGGTCTTCATAAATCATATGAATGAAAAATGTTGTTTTAAAGAATTTGTCTACTTAAACAATATATTGGACAATATTTTTTGTAATAATAGTTTAGTCGCGTTGCTGCTAATTTCCCATCACTGACTCACTTAAATTTTTGTCCTGTGTACATTTCAATTACAGTGCTGAAAGTAATTGTGTAAACTATTTTCAGACCAATGGTCCAATATACAACAGAGAAATGTAAACCTTACAATTGTGAAAATTTTCAAAGTACCACTTGACAAATCAATAAAAACACCAAACATGTCAAAAGCAAAAGTTTCCATTCCACTTCCAAACTGTGTACACTTTGTTGCTGCTGTTGCTGCTGCTCACCCAACCCAACATCGAACTGCAGTCCAACCAGGAAAAAACAGAAATGCCTAGTTCTAGTGATAAAATAAATTCTGGGAAAAAAGAAGAAGCAGAAAACATCTCGTTTTTCAATTTCAATCTGCAATACACAAGAGTAAAGAAAGTATAAAAGGAAAAATGTAAAAAAAATTAATAGAAGGCACTTCCCTCCCGCCGCCCTCGACCCCGTGTTTATTCCCCCTCAACAAGGAAAAAAGAAGCCAATTTACGTACCGAAATCTCTCAATAAATATAAGCGTTGACTCTTCACAACTGCACACTGCACTGTTAAAAAGTTAAGCACAATGGGATCAATTATTATTTATTTATTTTTTTGTGAGTTTCTGTTATAGCGGAGAGTAAAAAGAGGGGAACATCGTATTTCTATTTGTTTGGCTTCCTTTTCCCCGGGTAAAAGGAAGTGAGTGAATGTTGGTATGATTTTTGGTATGATGTTCATGGCGTACTCTCTCCACTCTCCACATTTAATTGAAAATTTTTCAAATTGACATTAATTTGAGAAAACAAATAAAAAAAATTTAATAAAAATGGTTTGATGTTCTACTCTTGTATAAGCGACGCTTTGAATCAATAATAATACAATAGTTTATCCAATCGTCTGATTGAGAGGTGGAGGCAATGGACAAGAAGAGACAAATAAATGTTTAATTTTAACGTATGAGCTAAAATCAAAATAGCAGGAGGTAAGCAGCCATTAGCTTGTATTTTCTAATCATTTTATTGGCTTTTTGACCTAGTCACGATCTGCAGCTGCTATATATGGTCTTAGAACGCAGAGGTGGCTGACTTCGGGTTACACCCATGCATCATTTAACCAATCAGAATCTACTTTCATTATACTGACGAACTCAGATTTATGTTAGGTATGTTATAGAGGGTAATAAGGATCTTCGTATGAGTGTGCATCTTATAAGGCAGTTCCGTGCTTCGGTGACCAGCTTCGCAGTACGCTCTACAGCCACTGTATGGCATGGATACTTTGCAAAGTGCCAAATACCGATCTGACCATCATCAACAGTTCTTGGTTTGTAAGACGGAAGGTTCGGCAACAGGTTGAAATCCGAAAAAGCGTTGTGAAAGTTTTCCAACAAAATCCGAAATGGAGTCACTTAAAAATGACCAAAACTGTTAAAATGTCCCGTCAAACTGTTAGCCGGGGGTTTTTTTTTATGGATACATTCAACACACACGGTGTACCTCTATGAATGCAGAGAATTGTGTTGAATGGAAAGAAGATTGATAGGTGAGTGGAAGATGGAGGGAGAATGAGAGAGGGAATGCAATCACATAGGACACCGATAAAGATAGGCAGCCATTGTGGCAAGTGTTATGCCTTTACCACAATGAACTTTAGTTTATCAGTGTCGACTATGACCGCATGTTGCGGTAAAGGCCAAACTTTTCGCATCCACTCATGTTGTGCGTGTTATATTTGCACATGAATGGAAGGGTCCTACAGTTTTATGCCGAATCCGAACGGCATAGTGAAATGAAAAGCTTTTCCGAGGCAATTTTATTAACTCTTGGAGGTTTGAGGTGGTGCCGTGTATAAATTTGGATGTAGTTTTTTTTTTTTATTTATACTTTAATGACAATTTAATCACTGATCGAAATGTGGGATAACAAAATATGGATCTGGTGATCGATACAGAGCTAAACGCGTCAAAGACATTTTTCGTAAAAATCTAATTGCTTCGAAAGTAAAAAAAAGAAGCTCAAAAATTCAGTTGCTCTGAATGTTTTGACCTCAAAGTGTTTTGACCTCAGAAAGTCTCAGAGCGGAATGTTACGAAAAATATTCACAATAAATAGAACAAAAAAATTATACGCAAACTTTGTAACAGAATTTCAGTGTTGCATTATCGATGACGAAACGTTTTTATTGGGCGACTTTCGTAGTTTCCAGGCAACGACTGTTAGATAGCGGATCAGCGGAGAAATGTGCGAAGAAAGTACAGAACCAAAAACCATAGAAACGCAAGGTGCTTCGAAGGACATGAGGGAATTTAAGGTTAAGTGTGTGTCCTGCAGCTTCCAAGAACATGAACATTCCTAATGAAAGCATCATGAAGGTAAAGAATTTACATAAAGTGAAGTGTAATAAAAAATTTATAAATTTAAATTTATTCGTGTGCACTCCTTATGTCTGTATGTATATCTAAACTCTGTACATATGTCAAAAATTAGCACTATGGGTATACTTATGATATAAATTTACTTTAGCTATAATACAAGTGGGGGGCCTACATTATTATACGCCAAAGTAAATTTACATCATATACGGCGCATTTACGTCATTCATTGATAGTACTCTTATACAGCTACTTTCAACACTATCCTATAATAAATTTAAACGCAAATACTCCTAATTAAATGTAATACTCCTAATAAAAATAAAAGCTTACTTGATGATTGACACCACCACGGCTGGGCACTAGCCGCCGTCTTCCTCTACTCGCCCATAAATAGCGCTCATGTCAATATACATATATGGTATAAGTAGTACTGAAGAAAAACAACAACGATAAATTTACACGCTTATTTGAACTTGACCATTGAAAGTAATGAGAACACAAGGACACAAAATTACATAACTTAAAATTAAAAGAAACAAAAATAGTCAAAGCGAAAGCAATGAGATACTCACTACAAATATTTGCAGCCACTCCCTTCTTATTTAGTCGTTCCTTCCCGCTCCACTTACAGCAGATTTGTGTGTGTGTGTGTGTGTGTGTGTGTGTGTAAATATTCGCCTGCAGGATGACACTGACGAAAGCGAAATTGTTGTTTCTTTTTTGTTTGCATAATACTTATTTTTCTAACTGTACGATGTATTAAATCGTGCACCATTCAAGATCAAAATAAATGCATACATGCAAAATACTATTTTACTCTCTCTCAATCTCTCTCTCTCTCTCACTGCATACACTATCAAACATATATCGTACATGCACATACACACATATGCAGTATAGAGCATAGTGTAAAAGTTCCAAGCTCCATAAAAAATACCATGAAAATGGTGTAAAATAAAAAAATAAATAAATTGAAAGGAAAATCGGGAAAAGTTCTCTATGTCTCCCCCACGTTTAGTTGCAGTCTTGGCTCTAGCTGCAGGCAATGAATTTTGAGTGCTAAATAAAAACCCACCCATTACTTTCATACGTACGATGTGGTATTTTTTCATAGATACGTTTAGGGAACACGCTTTTATTTTATATTAACGACATTTTACAGAATTTTTTTTTTTTTTTTTTTGCTATTGTAAATAGTTGTTGATTAATTGTGATGGGAAGAATCGATTCGATTGTGATTACTGATTACAAGGGTCGATCTGATTCTAAATATTGACAACTTCTAAATCGACAACTTTCCAGAATCGTATTCTCAGTCCCACTGGGCCGCCGTAGATTCACGTACATATGTAGTGCTTACGCGAGATTAAACATGTTGCTTCTATATTACTTTTGAATAAACTATTCGTCATCATAGGGTTCATACATAGTTGAGGTCACTGAAAGGCAAAACCTTTATCTTTATGATTAGTTCTAACTCGTTCTACGAAGATTTAGCCCGAGATTTGTTTTGATAAATTCTACTGTTCAGTTTAAATTTCTTTTGAAATTGACTTGAATGATTTTGACTTTCAGTTAACTCCAATCATTTTTGAAAGATTCTAAGAAATTTAGCCCGAGATTTTTTTGATAAATTCTACTTTTGAGTTTAAATTTCTTTTGAAATTGACTTGAATGATTTTGACCTTCAGTTGACTCCAATGATTTTTGAAAGATTCTAAGAAATTTAGCCCGAGATTTTTTTGATAAATTCTACTTTTCAGTTTAAATTTCTTTTGAAATTGACTTGAATGGTTTTGACCTTCAGTTGACTCCAATGATTTTTGAAAGATTCTAAGAAATTTAGCCCGAGATTTTTTTGATAAATTCTACTTTTCAGTTTAAATTTCTTTTGAAATTGACTTGAATGATTTTGACCTTCAGTTGACTCCAATGATTTTTGAAAGATTCTAAGAAATTTAGCCCGAATTTTTTTTGATAAATTCTATTTTTCATTTTAAATTTCTTTCAGTTGACTCCAATGATTTTTGAAAGATGAATATTTCCTTTGGATGTAGTTTACTATTTGTGCTAGTACATATCTAATTGAGTCTATGGACCGCTATGTATAAACGACACGTTTTAATAAATCAGAGTTTTTTAGAGGGCATGTTGGGTCGGATTTTCAGTTCGGCTTTACTTGAACTTAATTTGTTGAGTTTTTATTTCCAATTAAGAGAAGTTGTCCTGAGGAAACCTAAGAAATCTGTGCCTTTTCTAATTTTGATTTTTTAAACCTGACTCGGGAATCGAACCTGCACAATAAACTCAAACTCTGACATATTCCATTTAAGTGAAGGCAGTTATAGCATAGGTAAACAGTCACTCTGAGTGACAGACTTTCAGCTCATGTTTCGCGACTCAGATATTATCAAATCTGATATTTTATAGTCAACATTAAACTTTGAGCGCAGATGATTATTCTAACAAATTCAGTTGAAAAGTTTATAGATTTACCATTTAAATTTTACATCAATTTCTATGCTTTTAACCTACAGCACTATACTAAAAGCAAAAACACGCATGTTCACTCTGGCACATTGGCGGCAACTGTCGCATTATTTTTCTATGATTTTAATGCAGTTTTTTTTTCACACTTTTTTAATATATCACAGCTTTTAAGCAAAGTCAGCAGTCGGATTGCTAGAGACTGGCAATTTTGAAATTGAAATTTCTCATATTTAGAATTGTAGCGTAGTAAAAAAGTGTCTATGTACTTATGTACTTACATTCATACTTATGTATTGCAGGTAGAGATGTTAATCACTGGTGTGTGTGTGTGTGTGTGTGTGTTTGCACACTCACCACTACGTTTCGATTCATTTCGCTTCAGGTGAAACCATAAGAGTTTCTTTTACTCGACTACGAATATGTAGAAACTATCTACAAGTTGAATGCAATTTGTTTGCTAGGCTCGAGCGCGCCCGCCCATTGAGCAAAATAAATCATCACTTCAATGCTATGAAAGCGTTCAAAGCGCGAATGGAAGTAGTAAAGTTTGGTAGCCTGACTGGCTTGGTATTTGGCTCGCCTGACTGGCTGCTGTATTTACGAGCTGCTTTGCTGCTGTCGTATTTGTATTTTGTGATAGGTATTTGTATGAGTGTGCGATGAAAACTCAAGTGGAAATGATGAAGCACAAGCGGCGGTATCAAGTGCCAACGGCGACACTTGTAGAGAGTAATTTGTGAACAATTTAAAGAACCAGCCCAGCGGCAGTCAACATTTGACAGTCATTTATGGCAGTACAGCCAACGAGACAGCAATCAGCAGCGCAATTCTTGTTTAGGGACACTTCTCTCTTTAAAGGTGACAACTGATATTGTGATGGTGGTGGTGGTGGTTATAGCTCGCTGAGAGTATCTGAGTTATGGGTCTGAAAATGTGTTTCAAAATTAATATCTTCGTAACTTGGTTTGCTACATAAGTTTCGCTTCTCGCTAAAGTTTCGAAATTTGGCAATTATGAAACCTAATAAACGCAAGTGCCTGCAAATATGCAGAGCAAATTTGTATGAATTTGTATGCTGAAGGCATTTAGTCAATAAAACTGTGAGTATAGCAGGGGTTTTGGAAGCGGGGGACAGGAGAGGAGAGGTTGTGATGTGTCGGATTGATTGCGGCGTTGCCATACGTTGAAATACACTTTTCCGCTCTCACTCTCCCTTCTTAACTCTGCTCCTATTTTGTCTCTGAATTTCTGCACTTTGTTTCTTCCTTTCCCGCGCTCTCTTTGCGGTCTTATTTTTGCTTCCATTTTTTACAACTATTATTTATGCATCAATAAGTGGAAGAGGGAGGGGGTCTGCTATGACAATATTCGCTCGCGATACACTGCTTCGCTGACAGCTAAACAAGGACAACAATGGCGGCTGTGGTGGCGACGACGACAAACGCCAACACATGCGATACAATAGAAAATAAAAATAACGTTTAGCAAATGAAAAAAAAAGCGAAGGAAGAATAAAGTGAAAAGGCATTATTGAAAATTGAACGGGCAAAAAAATTATTTGTGCTCTTCTTCTTCGTCTCTCATAGTGTGAAGCGAAGTTATTATTGTAATAAAAGGAAAATGAAGAGAGAGAAGCGCTATAGAGTGGGAGCAGCGAGTGAATGGAGATGAAATGCAACTGAGGAATTCCCTGTAAATGAAAAGCAAGCAAATATCGGAAAGCAGCACCAACAAAGAAAACCAAAATGGTCGCTTGCAGTCGCGGAGAACGTAGACAACAAGAAGAAGAACATTGGAGAAAGCATAACGGTAGAAACGAACAAGAGAAAATGTCATTGAGGCAATTGAGAAAATTGTTTTATTGAAAGATTTTGACATTTATGGATTTCTTTTCAATTTCAATAGAGCGAGCGGCTCTTCGTATTGTATACATGTAGCTTTCTTTCCTTTCTCTTTTTGTTCATAATAAAAAGATGTTAGTAGGGAGTCGAATACATTAGTGTAGGTATGTATTAATGTATTATTAACATAAAGTTGAAATTACATCAAGATTTGATTTCAGAAGTAATTTTATCTAAGAAGATTTAAATAAGAAATTTCGGATGTGGATCATTTTTTTTAACTTTCTTTCATAAAACTGAAATTATTCTATCCGATGAGACCTGCAGGTCAAGGAACAAAATCTTTAAAGCAGGTAAAGTAACAGGAAAGTGTCAGGCTTTCTCAGGGATACTATTTCAAGCTATTGGAATAGTTCGTCACTATGTCCTTGCTGCAAACTTCGTTATATTGTAATTTGCCTTCAAAACAAACGTTTTCCTTGAACGCATTTCTACAAACATTTCATTGATTTTCTTATGTTGCTGTGCATACATTTTTTTTTCTTGCACTTATAAGCAGAAATTAACACTTGAAAGCTTGTGCTGTTGTACCATAGCTTTTTCAGCAACTGGAATTTCTTCAAAGACGTTTGAAGGCAGCAACAGTAAATAATACGAAACGTAACAACCAATAGGCAACAACAACAAATGAACCGTGTGGTTGACATGGAAAATAAAAGAAATAGTTTCTCTACTCATTGGTTTGTTAAACTTGTACAAATATCATTTTGTTCAATTGCTTCTTTGGTTGTAGCTTTTTGCTACACACTCTTTAAACATTCACTTGGGAAAAATGTACTAGAAATATTCAAGATATCATGAAGAACCCAAGGGTTTTATATATAATTGATTCAATGTCTTTCCTTTCGACAAATTTGAATTTTAATAGTAAAATCTATTGAATTGAAACGAAAATCCTATCAAATTTTTTTTTTACTCGAATTAGATTTTGAAAATAAAATGGAACATATGTTACTTGAAAGCTTGTACTGTACCATAACCTGCATGCTTCAGTTTCTACGATATTTCCATATGTTTTTGAATTTTTAATACTCTTTAAATTCAAACCCAATAAATTCATAGTTTTGTGTTCCTCAAATGAACAAATGTACGTAAACATTTTTCTTAGCATGACTTAAACTCTCTTTGAAGAAGAAATTCTGAGAAGAATAAATAAAATACGAAATTGAATGTATCCAATAATTCCATTTTGCCCTGTAGGAGTGGATGCGATGTACTTACATATGTGTGCGTCTGCTCTCTATGTGTGTACATCTTTATTCATTTCGTCATCATAACAGATCAGATCCGCTTCGTATGTTTTTTTATATTTTTTATTTTCCAATAGAGTAGCTTCAAACAAAGACAGACGAACAGAATAGAACAAATTTCTGGTTATCAACACTTCCGTTTTTTGTGGTGAAAATTTTCCAAACTGCTTTTTGTACTTCCGTCCTCGCCAATGCATCCATCCCCCGCTACTGCCCCTTTGACAACATACGACTACGCTATGAGTCTGTGTCCTGCAAATGACAATGGTAGGCACAAGAGAGTGAGTGGATGATATCGCAAATATACACACTTTCACATATTTGCTTTGAACACACACACACACGCGCCAATTGTTTGCTTGCCCATATATTTGCAGTACCTACATATGTACTTAGGTATGTATGTGTGTGTGTAGATTTGTATGCGAATGTGTGTGCGTGTGTATTTGCATGCGTATATACTTGAAGTTGGCAACTTTGCTGCTGACGTATGCTCTGCACTCTCACATACATTCAAGTTTCCTCTGTACAAACACACAAACATTTGTTCGATGGTATTTAAAGTGTTTGCCATTATTTTACACACAAACATATACTCACATTTATACTATATATTATATTGAAATATTGTATCCCATTCGGAATTCACACAATATACAACTGAAAACATAGTTCTGCAATGTCCGCGACGACTCTTGTGTCAATTTTCTATGTTTTCAATTCTATTCTGAATCATGAAATGTGCATACTTTGGATTCTTAAAAAACTAATTTCCTTGAAGTGAACAAGAATTTTTTGATCTAATCTAAACATTTCTAGTTCTTCCGTATCGGCTCCCATCACCGAACACCGAAGAAAAGAAAGGAAAATATGTATAAGTTTTAAAAAGAATCGGCTCTGAATTTGCTCAGAAACTCGTTTTTTAAACATCCTAGACTAGACAGTTTGATTTAAGAATTTTAAAATAAACGCAACAAAAGAAACTCGAGCACTCAATTCAAAAAATATTTTATTTTTAAGTAATGCCATTGAATGATTTACAGATGAGTAGAGGAAAAATGTGGTCACTGTGGCGTAGTGGTAGTGCGTTGGACTGCTACGCGAGTGTCCGGGGTTTGAATCTCGGCACAGGCAAAATCAAAAAGTAGAAAAAATTATTTTTCTACACGGCACCACCGGCAATGGCAGGCAATGGCAAACCTACAAGAGTAAAAATTGCTATGAAAAGCTTTTCACTTCGCCGTTCGGATTCGGCATTAAACTGTAGGTCACTTCCATTCATGTACAAATATAACACGCACAACATGAGTGGATGCGAAAAGCGAAAAGCTCGGCCTAGCCCCTCCATGGGCTGTTGTGCCATTAAAAGTAAAGTAAGTAAGAGGAAAAATTGAAATTCCGGCGTACCTTCATATTTTTGTACCTAGTGATAATTTACAACAATAATTTTTCAAGCAGAAATATTCGCATTTAAATTTATCCTTGGAAGAAAATATCCCAGTCGGTAGAGAGACTGAACATTTCGTAAAGCAAACATTCGTTTCAAATCACATCTCTGAATGCTACAATCAATTTGAAACGAGGTAGCAACAAACATAGTACGTACAGTTTAATTACAGTTCAGACCATTGTGAAACAGAAATACAACCCACAGAACATCGATTGTGCATAACACATTTATGTCCAATTTTGAAAACTTTTAAAATGCTGTTTACATTTGACTTCAACGTCAGTTTTCAGCACTGATAAATATTTGGAAGCGGTTTTCTTGTCGTCACCTCATTTTACCAAAAATTTTACTATTCTTTTGCACATTGTAAACAAATATACCTCGACAGGATTAGGAGCACCGGCAATCATCTCGATCATCTTCTTTCGTTTTGATTTCACGTTACTTCCTGTTGTTCTGTGGGCTAGCTAGTAATCGTATTACTATTCAAATAGATTTTTAAAACTGCGACCTGCGTTCTGTTTACCTCCTGGCATTTCAGCCGGGTGAGACCTAATAATTTTTGTAAATGCAAACCAATAAATGCCCCTGGCTCCCTTTGAGTATAAGTGCAATCCTCTCACTTTATTCCTTCAATTAACCAATCATAATCGTTAGATTTCTTTGGAGCATGAGAAAAATACTCTTTCGTTATGGTGAATATAGAATAATAGTTTTTCTTCTTTTTTCGGGAGAGAGTAAAATTCTGTCAGTAAAACGCATTAGAACTACTCAACTCTCAACTCAGTTAAAATATAAAAGAAAACGAAGCGAACATTTAAAACTTAACTTTTGGCTCTGAAAATATTTCCTATTGGGGAAAACAGAAATATATTGATACTACGCACATATTTTTGCAGGCGACAAAAGAATGTGCTACGACCATTGTGCCTTCTAGGGATAGACGCTCTACTCTCTACACGGAGGCGGAGACGTGCTTGGAACACACTTGTATTCGAATATAGTACGAGTGCTTTTATACAAAATTGTGTTATCGGTGGAATTTTCCACAAACAATTTCACCCGACTGTACTTTACTCTCAGTTGTGTCCAACAATTGGAATATATTGTATGTAGTTTATTTGGGAATGTAGGCTTTGTGAGCATGAACAACATATGTACATTCTTTTTAATCTACCACGACTACTATTATTACTATTATCAACTAACATAGACATAACTCGTATATGAATAGGATAGAATTTTGGGCGCATACTTTCTGTATACATTATTTTTAAAATTACCAAAAAGGGTATGAATAAAGTACATCTGCTTAAGTTGAAAAACGATTTCAACTTTTGTTATTGATTCCAACCATAAACAAACAGATTAAAAACACTTGTGTATTCGGTGATACAATATTTTTCGCATAAGCTCTCAAATAGTACTTTTATAGTGACTCAGATAGTCCGACAAATGATAGTCAACTGGTAGCATCATTAACAGTAGAAGTGGCGTCGATTAGAGCAGTGTAACCATCTCCTGTTCATTGCAGGAGATCTGAATTTAAAGAATACAATCTGCTTTGAAACATTCTCCACATATTTTTCATAACTAAATGTTGAACTTGTCAATTATGTAAAGTGTAAAGTGTGTGTTGGATGCTCTAACAAAACAGTAGAAAATAAACAAATATGTATATACTTAATAATGTTAAAACTCAATTACAAGCTCTGTTTACTACCTATATATAAAACTTATTTAATTATTATTATCTTAAAGGGATGTTTCCGGCTCCTAAGAATGACAAAATTTCAAAAATGTGCTTGGAAAATGCTCAAGAAAACTTATCTTGTGAAATTTCTTTCCTTTTAGTTTCCATCTCTAATCGATTTTTGTGCTTTTTTGGAAATAAACTGGAAATGCAGCTTTGTTTTCGGTTCTAAAAAAAATAAAGGCAATTCAGATTTTTCCTTCAAGAAAATTTATAATTTTACTATATTACGAAGTTAAAGTGTGGTTCTTAATTCGACTTAAGTGCAAAAGGAAAGTGTCCATGTCCGAAAATTTGCATTAGAAAACACAAGTAAATAAAAATTTTGTTAATGAACTAAAACAACTAAAGCCACAAAATAGTACCTATAAAATTACTACTATTTTGCTGCATTACTTATGTACATATGTGTTTGTAAGTATGTTTTGGTTTCAAATCATAAACACACTTGTTTACATTTTACCACACATTGCCGGAGTAAAACTTAACAGAATCCAAGTGCACAGAAGTGCAAGAAAATGACTGCAAGAAAATACCTAAGGATATGTGCTTTTAAAAGTGCAATTTAAATAAAAACAAAATACTTTTGCATACACACACATAAAAGTTCTCTATGCCGCATACACAGGCAGAAAGGCAGAAAGTGTGGAAAACTTTCTAAAAGCATTTCTATGGAAATTTGTAATGAAAGAAGAAAAGTTGTAGCTAAATTCCTGCAACAGTTTAAATGCACAAATATAAAGCCAATTAATTATTATGAATATGTTCTACTCTTTCAATGAAGGAAGGCTGCAAAGAGAGCAAACAGGGGCTGTAGGCGGAGAAATATAATATATGGTATCTAAATACGAGTAAGCGAAGAGTAAAATGTTCATGTGTGGCTGTGTGCAGTGTTGCCAAATTTTGGATTTCAAAATTACAAACCAGAAAATGAACACGCATCACAAGCAAAAAATATTATGTACTGAGCTACGTAAAGAGTGTTGTCATGTCAAAAAAAAAGGAATGAAAAAAGATCTGCAACCAAATGAACATTTTTGAGCGATTTATTTTTGAGAATCTACCAGATCTGGAGATCTGGTGGAAAAGCACTGATTTGGCAACACTGGCTGTGTGTGTGTGTGTGTGTATGTGTGTGTATTCGACAATTGCATACAAATGAGTATGAGTGTTTGTATTTGCATCTCTCTCTCTCTCTCTCTCTCTCTCTCTCTCTCTCTCTCTTTCTAAGTGTTATTTCATTTATTTCATTTGTGTGCATGATAACGAATTTGGAGAGTATAAATATATGAGTGTATATGCGTGTTTGTTTATGGGAGAGTGTGCGTGTTTATTTACACAACAATTTAAGAAGTTTAAAAGGGCACACGTGCACACACAAAAGAGCGATTCGTTTATTTATTTCTTAAGGGTATTAGCATGCAGCATTGCAGCTGTAACACTTTCGTTTGCTGTTTTTCTTGTATTCGTCGTTGTGGTTGTTGGTGTTTTATTTATTGTAAAGTAAATAAATAAATTTACAGTAAATAATTGGTTAGATTGGAATTATCTATGAATTTGATTTGTAAATTTAAACCAACATATTAAAAATATGTAATAAATTCTACTTCTTTTTGTAATGTGTGTGTGTGTATGTGGTATGTGTGTGTGTATGTGTGTATGTGGTATGTGTGTGTGTATGTGGTATGTGTGTGTGTATGTGGTATGTGTGTGTGTGTGTGTGTGTGTGTGGTGTGTGTGTGTGTGTGTGTGTGGTGTGTGTGTGTGTGTGTGTGTGTGTGTGTGTGTGTGTGTGTGTGTGTAAATATAAGCATAGAATAGTAAAATTATTCCCACTTCTACTTGCTTCTTTTCCAGTATAAAATGTGTGCAGCAATATTTTGCATGTTTGCAATAAATTTATAGCCTTTCTTAAAAACAAGCAACATAAAAAGCATGAGCTACAATCACAGAAATTAAATCTGCAAATTGCCTTTGAAAATGAATAGCTATGTATACTATGTGGAATGTACCACCCCTATCGCTCCTCACAAGGCAAGCAACTAAACACACACAAAAAAAAAAAACAAACAGCAAAAAGATCATCGTATTGTTTTCCCTTAAGTTTCTGCGCTCCGGCCCAGTCCGCGACACTTTTAACCATAGCAATTATCAAGATTTTGTTTTTTCATCTAAAAATTGCTTAGCTCAGCGAAATAGCAGCACTCACTTGTTGTTGTTGTTTGTTGTAGTGTTAGCCAACACTTGCCTCGGCTTTAGATTGTTGGAAACTTATTTAAGTAATCACTGTCGCTGTGTTCGTTGTCGCCACTGCAACTTTTCTATTGTTAGCATTGTTTGTTTTTTCTCTCTCTCTCTCTCTCTCTCTCTCTCTCTCTAAGTTTTGCTGAATTATGTGCCCCTGCATAAATTAGCCACAAATTAAATGTTGACTTTAGTGCGAATTCTACAGAAGGGTGAAGAATGTAAAATAGGTGACTGCTTTTTGAGATGTAACTAAACCGAGTCATGTTAAGTTGTGATGACGAAAAGTGGAGTTATTTGTTGTTGTTGTAATTTTTTTCATTCATTTTCAACGTAAGCTTACAGTCCTATAAACTGGACTTTGGCAGCTATAAACCGTTTTTTATTTGTATATGCTTCACGTCGATATGTATTCGATTTTAGATATAATGGTTTGTTTTTGTGGAAATTTTGAAATAGAAATAACGTTAGATGAATTCAAATCCCAAATGAATCCAAGTGTCTTCAAGTGTATTCTGTAACTCCAAAAGACTGCAAGCGCCTCCAATTGCCTTCATATCCCAATTGATTTCAAGTGAATTCAAGGGACTTCACTTGATTTCAAATCCCAATATATTACTTTTCTTTGATCTAAGTAATAAAGGAGGCTGTAAAAAGAAACAAAACAACATTGTTGAAAAAGCTATTGTCTTGACGTAGAAAAATGTCTACTGAACAATTAGGAAAAAACATGTGACAATTCGGCAAATACTTTTAGTTGTAGTAAATTTTTCAAAACCTTGAACGTAGCAGATCCCCTTAAATGAATTTAAATTACAATTGATTTCAGTTTCTATTCTGCGACTCCAAATAGCTTCAATTGATTTCAAATCCTAATTCACTCCGAAGCGAATTCAATGTACTCCAAATGAGTTCTTACTTTACTTACTTTTAATGGCACAACAGCCCATGGAGAGCCTAGGCCGAGCTTTTCGCTTTTCGCATCCACTCATGTTGTGCGTGTTATATTTGTACATGAATGGAAGGGACCTACAGTTTAATGCCGAATCCGAACGACGAAGTGAAAAGCTTTTCATAGGCAATTTTTTACTCTTGTAGGTTTGCCATTGCCTGCCAAGAGGTGGTGCCGTGTATAAAAATTATTTTTTCTACTTTTTGATTTTGCCTGTGCCGAGATTCGAACCCCGGACACTTTGCGTAGCAGTCCAATGCACTACGACTATGCCACAGCGACCACTCCAAATGAGTTCAAGTGACTCCAATTGACTTCAAATGCCAATTTACTCCATTCAAATGACTTTAAATCCCAATTGGGACTTCAAGTTACTTGAAATGACTACCAATTGACTCCAAGTGCTTTAACAGCAGTGACGATTTTGAAGTCACAAAATTTATCCGTCTATTACTCCTATGATTCTGGAGTCGAATATATCATGCAATAAAAAACCTTCAATCAAAAATAATTTGAAATTAACTTCGACTTCTTCAATTTGAATGCATTCTTTTACGGGTCTGATAATCGGAATGATTCTCTTTATAATGCTTCTTTCGCAACGAGATGGCGTTGTATATTTTGAACAGCGTTGCATTTTTGAATGTTGACTCAAACACAGCATCGTTTTTTCAAACTTGTTCAATGGTTTTTTTGTTTCAAATATTAAATAATTCACCTTTATCAGAAACTTTGTCTATTAAATAAGATTAGTACTTTTAACTAATATTTCAATTGCATAAATATAATACTTTTCTTTTATTGTTCTAAAACGAAATTACATACCATATAAGTATCTTTACGTATGTATGTGTGTATGGGTGGTGTATGCAAATCTGTCCTTTTCTTGAAGAAAGCTCAAATATTATTTTATACAAACATGCAAAAGTATTTAAATATGTAATAATGTGTGTGTGTACAAACTTAAGTAAATTGGTTTTGGCTATAAAAATACCAAATTCTGTTATAAACTCAACACTTTTAAAGTTTTAATAATGCAATATAAACTCATAAATTCAAATATTTCAACAATTTTTGGTCTCAGACCGCACTTCACTTTTGTGCGTACTAAATATATGTCGAATAAAATCAAGTCGAAATATCCAGTCGTACTCTCTCGCTCGTTCTCTCTCTCTCTCTCTCTCTTTCACTGTCATTTTCTCTCAATGAGTATAACAATTTGCTTTTTGGTCACACATATATACATACACAGATATTTGTTGATATGCAATGAGTACCCAGTAGAAAACGCAAAGAGTACAGAGCAATGGTCTGATGTAGAAGGCCCTGTTAATTCGGTGATTGCCTTCATTATTATTTTATTTTTTATAAATTAATTTCTATGAAGTTTACAACTGGGCAGTTTTGGGCGTTTTTATTTAAATTTAAAATTTTTTTTTCTTTGTAAAACATTTTTTTTAAATAAATAATTTCAATATAAATATTTTAAAACTGTTTTTGCACTTTTAATTGTATGAAAAAAGTATGTAAGAAACGAATTGATAATGCAAATGTTTCACTTATGTACCAGGTGTACTAGTATGAAACCAGTATTTTTTTTCTAAGAAAACATACTTTTTTTTAGGAAAATTGTTATACATTCTTTCTTATACAATCTTTCTAGCTACAGATTTTTCCCATCTCTCTGGCAATTTGAGAATGCGTCGCCAAAAAAACTGTTTGTTTTTTGAGTCATACCAGTCATTGAGCAATTTTTTTACATTTTCGTACTAATCAAGTGCGTGCTCCATTTATGAAAATAAGTGGTAGTCAGATGGAGCCAAGTCTGGTGAATAAGCCGCATGGGGGAGGGCTCCCCAGCTGTACGAATCTACCAATTCCTGAGTCTATTTTGTTCGATGTGATGGTGCATTGTCATCAAGAAAAAACACTTTGTGTTGCCTAGCTTGATATTCTGAACGTTTTTCGCACAAAGCTTGGCTCAAATCGGCCAATTGTTGTTGGTAGCGTTGGCCAGTAACTGTTTCACTTGGTTTCAGAAGGTCAAACCAGATAACAGCTCGGTGATCCCAGAAAACACAGAGCATTGTCTTCTTTCCGAAGCGATTTGGCTTTTCTGTCGATTTGGCCGGTGTCGGTGTACCAGGCTTAACATATGATCGTTTAGGTTTGGGATTCTCGAAATAGATCCATTTTTCATCGCCAGTAACAATTCGATGAAGATATGACTTTCTTTTGTAAATGGCGAGCAACATTTCACAGGTGGTTTTTCGATTTTCTTGCTGTCTTTCAGTCAATTCATGCGGCACCCATTTTCCCGTCTTCAAAATCAATCCCATGGCTGTTAAACGTTGAGAAATGCATTGTTGGGTCACATTTAATTGTTCTGGAAGTTGTTCTTCATTCTCATGGAGTGAAGCTTGCAATTCGGCATCTACAAACTTTTTCGGTGGTCTTCAACGTTCTTCGTTTCTCACATGAAAATCGCTACTTTTAAACTTATTGAACCACTCGTTGCACTGTGTTGTGCCTAGAGCTTCCAGAAGCATTCGATGAGATTCCAAAGCAGATTTCTTCAATTGGAAACAGAGTATCAATGATGTCAGCATATTGCAGTTTGTAGGCACCAAATTCGACATTATTACGATGGGGAAAAATTATGTTTTTGTTGAAACTTGATTGTTTATGAAGTGAATATTGTTGGCAGAACTAAATGCGAAGAAATGGCGCCAATGGTTTGGTTTGACATAGTGTATAGTTTTACCTAGCGACACAGAGATGTCATTGCCGGTTTCATACACCTGGTATGCACTTGCTTGACACATTGCCTGCCTGCTCACTTATCGAGAAAGAGTGCTGAAAGCGCTTTGTGTGCAGTGATGATGGTGGGATGTGTATTGCTCTTCTACATACATATTATGGTATGTGTTCTGATGGGAAGGCCTTCACAAATTTTCTACTGGGTATGGGCACATACATGTAGTGGTAGTAGTGTTTCGGTGATGGTGGTAGTTTGCAGTATCAACATGGAAAACGATAAGAAAACTTTTGTCCATTGTTCAAATTGCTTCAAAATGCAAGTTGTTGAGAATTTTGTAGTGAAGAACTCTTAATTAAATTGAATTGTTTACAATGTTTGCGCCAGTCTGAATGTGTGTATGTGTGTATGTCTGTCGGTTTGTCTCTGTATATGTACATATACATATGCATATGTATGTGCGTGTGCGAGTGTATGTCTGTCCATTTGTCTGTTAGCCTTGGTTGGTTTTAAAGTATATTTTGCATCACACACACACAGAAACACACACGCACTCACACACACACTCAAAGCATTTGTATAGAAGCGTATGGATTACCCTTGCTGAGAACATCTATCCACACCAGCCCCTATTGCCCCGCCCAATTGCTGGCCCTATGTATGTGCGAATGAATGTATTCGTATACGAAATCTAGAAATAAAGTTTCATTTTGTAAATTTATGAAAATTGCAAATATACTCGTATAACAAACACCAGCACTTAAACGCACAGCATCAACTTTATTTATTTATAGTATGTGAAAATATTTGCATGTTTGCTAGTTTGTTTGCTATTGGTATTTCCCTAAAATTTAGTTTAATATTTGTGTGTGAATGTTTGGTCTTGCTTGAAGGACCCTCAAAGTATTTAGTGTTACGGAATACAAACGAAACCAGCCGTACTTTGTAGCAGCAAGGTGCAGGCAACGAAAACGGCAACGGCAACGGCAACGGCAACAGTTGAAATAGTATCAACCATAATAGCTGGGATGACTAGCAGTAGCACAAGTGCAACAGTGGCTAGCAGCAGCTGTTGCTGCAAGGCACTCCAACAATTCCTCCTTCCTTCCCTCCCGATAACTGTGTAGTGTCCGTCTAGTAGTCCGGTAGTATAGCTGGCAAATTTCAAGTGTGTACTTATTAAACTAAACAATTTGCAATTGGTTTCTACTATTTATTTGTAGTAGATAGTATTAAGTTTCGTTAGACGTTATTGATTGGTATTTTCATTTGTTATTGTTGCTGTAGAATTTCTTTTAAGTGAAAACTTTATACTTTAAATATAAAAGATACAAAGATTCATAAAATAATAAATCTCTTCTTGCTGCGTGCTTTAAGATTATTGAAATTTAGAAATTTTCACATCACTCATTCAATGCAAAAGCTTATAATGCTTTAAGAATCACTTGCAACATTTTTATCGATAGAATATATTTGATTGATAAATATTTTAATATTTCTTAATCATTTACACAAATGCTCTAATGTAATGGAATGGTTATCCTTAATAACTTGATAGAAAATGTAGTGCCTTAACTTTTATTCTTTAGAGCTGGCAAGCTCTAGACTCAGTTTTAATATACTCGAAATTATCAATGTAACGGGTGATTTTTTTAATAGTTTGGATTTTGAAAATGAAAAAAAAAAGAAATTTTACAAAAGTGAAAGAAATTTTTATTTGGATCGATAAATCAATTTCTGCCTTTTACGTTTTAAATATAATTTCACTTAGATGTTGCCCGTGGCTACGCTTCAAGTGGACCATTCTGAAGGTCCGATTTGGGCACATTTTTCACACATTTCGGCCGGAATCTCACCAATGACACAATGACGCGTTCAATGTTGGCTTCCAAAGCAGTAATCGTGTTTGGCTGGTCCCTGTAGACAAGAGACTTAACATAGTTCCACAAAAAATAGTCTAACGGGGTAAAATTACACGATCTTGGTGGCCAATTGACTGCGCCAAAACGTAAGATTAACTGCTCACTAAATTTGCCTCTCAATTGATGCATGGTTTCGCGTGCAGTGTGGCATATGGGTGGAACCACATGTCGGCTGAGTCCAATTCTTGCATTTTCCTGAAAAAAGTCTGCTATCATCGAACACTGACTTTCTCCATTAACCGTAACGTTGCGGCCTTCATCGTCTTTGAAGAAGTACAATTTTTCGGGTTGCATTGGTAGCTGCTGAATTGCCTCTGGCTGGTCTTCACTCCAAATACGGCAACTCTGCTTATTCACGTATCCATTGAGCCAAAAATGAGCCTCGTCGCTAAATGGACGTAGCTTGCGAAACACTTTTTTCACAGCGCATGAATTTTGATAATAAATTTCAATAATTTGCAAGAAAGTCTATTCATTATGAAATGTCAAACCAAACTGAGCATAAATCGAGTGACAGCTTTCAAAAAGACCAACTCCGAAAAAAGTATTGCAGGTTGAAAACCACACTTCAAAAAAAAAAAAACCTTTTCTTGTCACTTGCTAAGTCATAAGTTTGACATTGGTCTATTCTGATTTACGATCATAGAAATTCTCTGCAGCAAGAGCAACACCGTCATGATTTTGGCCACGTTTAAGGAAAACGAGCTAAGGTTTTCGTAGCATTGAGCTTTAAAAGTGATTTGAAGATCACCGAGAGTGCTCTTTTACAAGTTAGGTATCTAACATTCATTTGACTGGTTTCATAAAGACCGCACATCACTTACCGCACACCAGAAATCAAACTACTGTGCTCACATTTCCATTCGTTACATAGAGGAAAGCTTGTTTGAAAGATTCTGATTTGTAATTGAATGCAAACAGTTGAGGGTATACCAGGTCATAAATGAATCATAATTAACGTTTGCAGTTTGACTCCAGAAGATGAAATGAAGTTAGAAGTCTTTTTTACATTTAGTTATAAATATTTTGGAGTCAGGAGAATGCAATCTTTTTTGAAGTCATGGAAAACTAAATTCTATGATTATCATCAAACTATTTTGAAACCACTTGAATCACTTGGTGTCAATTATGATTTGATGGCAATTGAAGTCACTTGGAGTCAATAAGTTGTTGACTATTTCTCATTTATTATTTACTTATTTACTCCAAGTGATTCCAAGTGATTCCAAATGATTCCAAGTGACTTCAAGTAACTTCAATTGACATCAAATCCCAATAGATTCCAAGTGGCTTTAAATCCCAATTGACTTCAAGTGATACCAAATGATTTCAAGTATCTCTAAGTGATTTCAGAACAGTCATGATTTTGCAATCAGGTTATTTGCATTCCCATGAATTCAATAAGAGATTGCATTCTCTTGACTCCAAAGAAAGTCTTCTTAATGAATAATAAATCGGTGACTTCAGAAAGGACTTTGGATTCTATTTTGTATTCTGGAATCAAATATGCTATTCAATAACTGCAAGCACTAATAAAACTGACGAACAAGGGTAAGGATACAGAAATAAGTATCATCATTTCCGATATATTTTTTCATCCTGAATCCGAGTCTGGCCACAGAATTGCTCTATCTGTGCACACTCGTTGGGTAGCGCAACTCTCCAGTTACTTCTTAGCTTATTATCACTAGTGGGCACTGCAAAATTTGTTATGTTATCTTCTTACTTACTTAGCTGGCACTACAACCGATGATCGGTCTTGGCCGCCTCCACAAAGCTCCGCCAGTCACTTCTGCTATGCGCGCGCTGGCGCAAGTTGATAAGGCCAAGTCTTTCTAACGGAGATTAGGACGTCCCCTTCTGCGTGATCCTCCACCGTGGTTCGAATAAAACACCCTTCTAGCCGGAGCGCTTTCTTCCATTCGCTCAACATGACCCAGCCAGCGAAGCCGCTGGAGTTTTATACGCTTGACTATGTCAGTGTCGGCGTACAGCTCATACAGCTCATCGTTCCATCTTATTCGATACACGTCGTCCACGCATACTGGGCCGTAGATCTTACGGAGTATCTTCCTCTCGAACGCTCCTAACAGCCTCTCATCATTGATGGTCAATGTCCACGTCTCTGCGCCATACATTATTTTCGTCGGTCGAGAGAGGGCTCTACTTCTCAATTGCCTATGAGCCCGTAGTAACACCTGTTGGCAAGAGTTAGTCTCCGCTTGATCTCAAGGCTGACATTATTGTTGGTGTTTATGCTGGATCCTAGATAAACGAAATCCTTGACGACTTCAAAAGTGTAGTTGTCAACAGTGACATTTTGCCCAAGACGCCGTGACTCTTTGTTTGTTGACACAAGGTATTTCGTTTTGTCCTCGTTCACCACTAGACCAACTCGACGAGACTCCCTTTCCAGGTTGGAGAATGCTGCACTGACTGCTCGAGCGTTTTTGCCAATGATGTCAATATCATCAGCGTATGCTAGCAGCATGACACTCTTGTAGAAGATAGTGCCAGAGATGTCGATGTTCGCAGCTCGAATTATTTTCTCCCAGCATAAGGTTAAAGAAGTCGCACGGTAGGGAGTCACCTTGTCTGAATTTTGGTATCAAATGTTATCTGCATATTTTCTTTTTATCTTGAAATTTTAAATGTTTTCATCAGCAAGTTATTTCTTTTAAACGAATTTTATATTTCAAAGTTTTTGTTTGCATCACTTCACTCACACTTTGTGGCATTATAAAATATTATCTTAGTTAATTGACGTGGCATTTATGAGATGACATCAATATGAACCACTTGTTGCTTTATTAATTAATTAAAACCACTTGTTTTTATTTTCTTCAAATTAAGTACGTATGCCTCACGTTTTTACAGCTGTGTATTCAATGTAATTTTTCAATTTAATTGTGATAATAAAATTATGTCATCTTTACTTAATTGCAATCTCTAATAGAAATTCTACAAAATAAAATCTAGGCATAATGCATTTTGCTCCTGTAGCAAGTAACATTAGTAATTCTTTATTACTTACTCGTATATAATTGTAGAGTGCTGGGGTTTTTCATCGCGTCATCATCATCATTTAAAGCATCCTTGTTGAGTCCTTAGTTTCCTCTGTTATTCTACGACTGAGAGAATATTTCACAGCATATGCATTGAACAAGTTGAAGACGGCAGCAGCACAACGACACGTTTGTAGCAAATGTGTAATAGATCGCATATAATGCAACTTATGCATTTCGTTTTAAAAGGGATACATGTTATCTGCATTCTTCCGATTTCTTTTTTTTTTTTAGTTTTAGCCAGAAAGTCAGGAACTTTCGCTGCAATGCGATTTCATATATCCGAAATATATATGACCTACTCCGAGGTATGCTTAGCAAGGAAGCGTGAAAACCCTGTAAGCCAGCTGCAGTAAACATAGCAGTTAATGCCCTCCTTCATAACAAATATTAATTTTCTCCTCATGATGCGTCGTGAAAAATAAAATACAGGGTGTTTTTTTTTTTTTTAGAAGTGTGGTTTTCAAGAAGAAATAAAACGCATATAATTTAATGTTATGACCAGGGATTTAGCTTTATTATAAAGATAAGGATTTGCCATTATGTTTTAAAAACGATTTCGGGCAAGTGGCCGCCGCGGCTGTTTCGTATAACTTCCAGCCGAGAGGCCCAATTTTCGACCAATTTTTGCAGCAATTGGGGCTGGACCGAATAATGTCAGTAATAACGCGCCGAATATTCTCTTCCAGGGCGTCAATCGTCTCGGGCTTATCTCTGTAGACAAGCGACTTCACATAACACCACAAAAAATAGTCCAGCGGTGTTAAATCGCACGATCTTGGAGGCCATGCCACAGGCCCACGACGCGAGATAATGCGCTCAGCAAAAGTTTCCTTCAATAAATTGATTGTTTCGTTGGCTGTATGGCTGTGTGGCATGTAGCGCCGTCTTGTTGGAACCAAAGGTCGTCCACATCAACATCCTCCAATTCAGGCACGAAAAAGTCATTGTCATTAATCATGGCTCTATAGCGTTCCCCAGTGACTGTAACCGGCTTACGACCGGCTTCATCTTTGAAGAAATATGGACCAATGATTCCGTCTGCCCATAGAGCACACCAAACACTGAGTTTTTGAGGATGTAACGGCGTCTCAACAATGGCTTGTCGATTATGATCACTCCAAATGCAACAATTTTGCTTATTAACGTACCCATTCAACCAAAAGTGAGCTTCATCTCTAAACAAAATTTTCTGGTGAAAATCGCTCGAACCGAACCATTATTTTGGTAATAAATTTGCCAATTTGCAAACGTTGGTCAGGACTAAGTCTATTAATTATGACATGGCAAACCAAACTGAGCATAAATCAAGTGGCAGCTGTCAAGAAAACCAACTCCGAAAACCACAATTCTAAAAAAAACACCCTTTATAAGGACGGTTTTAAGAAAGCTTATAAACTTTATACAAACATATGCTCATCCTATAGTAACTGGAATAAATATTGCTGATATCCTTATAGCATCCTGTTACATATCCTGTGCTTTATAATAATAGCATTAATGCACTTTTCTGACCTCACCTTCCTTCCTAATGTCAATATCTCTCTTCCTCTCTCATTCTCTTTGTCTTTTAATCACCCCGCATTCTCCTCTCCCCGCAAGCAAATGAAATGAGTAGGAAAACCATTTGTCATGCTGCGACATAATTTGTCGCCGTTTGTAATTTGTTATTGCCTTTCTCTCTGGGCTCTTCCTCCTCACTCTATCTTATGCACATTACTAATATACAACTTATGTTGTTGCTGTTTTGCTATTGCTGTGCTTTTGCTATTGTAGTCGGGAAAATGCATACGACCAACGAACGAAAGGCTAATTTGATACTTTGCTACCAAAACACAAAATAAAAATAAAAAATAACGGAAAGAAAAAGAAAACAACAAAAAGTAAGAGAAACAGCCAAGAAAAATACAAAAGTTACAACAATAAAGTAATGTGTAGCATCGCCACGAAGTACAGCGAACAACGAAAAAGAACAGCAGAGAAAAAAGGTGTAAAAAGATAAATGACAATTGTGCGGATAAAAATGCATAAGTAAACAATTCATTAATTTAATTAATTAACGGTATTAAATGGATGAATTAAAATATATGCGCTCGCACATTCGCTCATCCGTAGAACTGTACGCGCTCAGCTCAGCGGAGCAGTTGTGTTCAGATGGTGGAAGTGGCAAAGAAGGAGGAAAGTAGGAAAGCCCAAAGGAGTGATTGCGTTTATCTAACAATTGGGCGCGTTGTCTGTCGCCTCCAGAGATTCAAGTACGTTGAATATATATATATATATGTGTGTGTGTGTGTGTGTGTGTATATGTATTTGAGAAACCATGATGACAATTCAGTCATGAGAATCATTATCCTTTTTTTTCTTGTTCGCTTGTATTTTGTGCTGTCCTCACACCAGCAGCATAGAACGTCTCTGAGCAACAAATGAGGTGCGGTTGCTGCTGGTTGCTTGCCATTGTGTATTTATCTCTTGGGCTATCTACATAAGTAGTTTAGTGTGTAATTGAAGAATTAAAATAAAAGACCGCACCTAATCTAGTATCTATGTAGAGTGAAAATGACAACCACGGAAAGAACAAGAAAATGTAATCTAATCCCTTATTCATTAATTCATTCATTCGTTTGTATAGCATGCTTTTAGGTGTATGTTATAAACAAATAAGTGGGTCTTAATATTGAATAACATTTGACAACATGACAAGATATTTCTGAATTATTTTTCTACGCAATGAAACCTAATGAAAGAAAAAATCGTTTATTCATTTTCACTTACTTAAATCTATTAAAATTATTATACTAAGACGTAAATAAATAATAAATATTTTAACATTAATAATAAGACTGGGGCGTAAGAAAAGGATCAGAACCTTTCTGAAAGAACGTTCATATGTACAGTACTTTCAAGATGAAAGCAATCGGCTTTTTCGCATGAAATAATTTGAATACTTGATGTAGGCCTTGATTTTCAAAAAACTTGATTTCATTGTAAATTTCGCTATGTAATTGTAGAAACATTCATGTACCAATATAACACGCACAACATGAGTGGATGCGAAAAGGCTCGGCGTAGGCCCTCCATGGGCTGTTGTGCCATTAAAAGTAAAGTAAAGTAATTGTAGAAACAGTCCATTATACGCTTTCGTCTCAAGAGCATATTTAAGAAATGAGTTCAGTATACGCGAAACGTTTTGAAGCAGTCTTTCTTTGTTCCCATCCAAAAGGTCCCAAGACGTTCCACTTGAGTGCTTCGAAGTACTTAAAAAAGTCGAAGGCGTTTGTCCAGCATTGGAAACAACACTTTTTGGTGCACAAAAACACAAAAATGTGGACGACCTGCCAAATCGCGGCATTTGTAGAGCTACCTCGATTATAAAGAGGATACTTGGTTATAAAGAGGATTTTCGAAGCTAATCCAGCCATATCCTTGAAAGCAGCTAAACAAAAATTAGTTCGAAACTGCATAAATGTCTCTCTGAATACAATAAGAAACCGTTTGAGGGAGTTTCAGATCCAATTTCGAGCAACGACTGTAAAACCCTTACTAACTGCAAAGCAAATAAAAAAAAAGCCAAGAATGGGCAACTGAACATGTGAATGACGATTGGAGCCAAGTGGTGTTTACAGACGAATCCTCCTTTTGTATGACAAACACTATTAAGCGTGCTTGGTCCACTAAAGACGGTAAGATGCTCCAGCGATCAGTGACACATCCAGGAAAGGTTCATGTTCACGAGGAATTTGGATGCCAACTTCATGACCACGATATACCGTCGTGGACTTCTGCCATCAACGGATATGTGGTTTGGGGCAGGAAGCCGGGATTGGGTTCTTCAAGAGGACAACGACCCAAAACATCGCAGTCGCTTGTGTAGAAGTTGGAAAAAGGTAAACGGCATAACTTCATTGTTAAAACTACGTGGAAAAAAAAATACGTTCAATAAATCATTTGAAACGGCTTCTTAGGGTAATATGGCGAAGGTTAACACGGTCATATGCTGAAAAATTATTCGATAGTATGCATTTCCGTTGTAATGAAATTACAAAGAATGGTGGCGATTGGACGCCATATTAATATATTTGCGCAATGAATAATTAATCATTTCAAGATGCTGTGGACTTTTTTTTAAGATACCTTCATTTTTTCAGTGACTTGAGCCGATTGTTTTCTTGTTGAAACTACTGTACAATGGAGAACAGAACGACTGGAGAACAGAACACGAAAACGAGTGCAGGCAATTCATAGATAGACGTGCCAACAATCGGTGCTCCGAATTTTTTTACATGTCCTCAAAGTCAGTCAATTAGCAGGGAATCCCGTTGTCAGGTATTACTTTGGTTTTGAATTATTTCAAGAATTACGAACTTGCACTCTAAAAGAGTTGAAAAAGAAGTGACACACCACTGGATTAAAATTCCTAAAGTCCAGTGGCAGTAACTTCATGTCGTCTTTAACTCCAAAATGAGGAGTTAACTCCTCTTTATGCCACAATCTAATTAAGTAAAAACTAGACATTTTAGAAGTTTCATGCGATGAAATAAAACATTTTCTGAGCACTACTGGTTAGAGTCTTAATATACTGTATCCCTTGCAGTCTGTGCTGAGTTTTACTGAGATTGGCTTATCTGAGTGCTTGAAATTATGCTCATGATGGTTCAGCACAAAATGCATCTATCTATCTTTTAACAGATGTGGCCAATATGGCGTATAGAAGTCCACTTCCATCATGTTAAATGTTAATATAAATTAAATTAATTCTATACATTCTCAATCAAAATCGAAACCATTTGTAGTGGGCTACATGTGTACATATACTAGTAGCTCATTCACGTGTCGGAGTTCCTTTTTAAAGTTGTATAAAAAAAGGTTTTTTTTTTTGTAAGCATTTCTTTAGACCCTTTGGAAGCTTTCAGATTATTGCATTTAAAATAATCACATTATTATTAGTCTTTTGTGACTCTTTGAGTGAGAGAGGTTTTTTACCTCGTAGAAGCTGTGACTCTTCACCGTTCTTAAATGGTCCTGGTAAACGATAGGTTAGGGCTTTTTGGAAGCTATAATTGGATCAGCTTAAACTGCAGCTAACTGCTTGAGCCAAAATTAATCTCATGAAATGCTATAAGGTTTATTGAAACTAAAAGAATTAGTTAGTTTTCCTTGAAGGATTTCTTTTTAAAATGCTATGTTTTCAGGAAAATTAATTACATAGTACGCTTTTGGACACCAAGCATTGGTGACTTACTAAAACTAATAATGGAGGTCATGGCTAACTCGGTAAATCTTCTTCCAGTAGATTCTTCTATGCGTACCTTGGCGCTAGTTTGTAAGGGCAAGTGCAGTCAGTCAGCGCCTTCTGTTCGAACGGAGATTAGGCTAATATTAAATTGACCTACCGCTTGCTGTCCCTCTATAAAATCAAACATATTTTATGGTTGAAGCCTACTTTTAGGCTCACTTTTAAACCGAGATTCTATGATTTTTATTATGCGGTTTAATTTTGTCGAGTATTCGAATATTTTTCAAACAATACATGTAGTCAGTGGCCTAATTATGAATAATAAATTGTTAGAGAAATTAACTTAATTAATTCTTGGACCACTCGGGAGGGAATTGAAGGGTCATGACTGCCCTGATTCGCGACGGCTTGCTTGTGATATATGGAAAGAATGCTGCATTTTCTTTCAATGTTTGTAACTTTATGTAGTATACTTGTGGGAGCGCTCATCTTGGGAAGTTACAGCTCCAGACTATGAATTTTAAATCGCTTAGGAGTACAAACTTCCTGATAGTGTAATATTTATATTACTTTATATTAGAATACAAAAAAATTTAATATTATATTACTTTTCCTATATGTATGTACATATTTCTAGGCATAATTTGGTGAAGAGTTTAATTACGAGTACAGTCTGTTCAACAAAAAATGTTTTTCTCGAACAGACTGTATGTTACATTTATTTGAAAAAGTGTTTTATTTTTGAGAAATACATATTATTATGGTTTTCGACAGGAAGTTTGATATGCGGTCCAATCTCCTGCATTGTCTATAATTGCTTGGCATCTTTGGCGACAACTGGCAGCTAGAATTTCAGCATATTCCACGGAAAGAGACCTCCACGTACTTTTGAGCATTCGAATAAAATGTTTTGATGATTTTATTTTCTTTTTGGATATCTTAGCTTTCATTCTCTTTCATTCCGCACATTCTCTATGGGATTTGCATCTGGTGACTGAGAGTGGCCAATCCAAAGTTGTAATATTGTCATCCTCTTTCCACTTAGTGCATAGTTTACTTCTGTGTTTCGGGTCGTTATCTTGTTGTAATATCCAATCGATGTTATTTCTCCCATATAACAATTTAGCTGACTTTAATAGACAATCCTTATACAACTTCAGCATTCTAACGGCATTTTAATTTTCCGTGAAGCACTTAAGAAAGCCAAATCCTTGGGCAGAGAAGCATCGATAGACATGAACCTTCTGCGGATGTTTTACACTTCGTTGAATAAATTTTTCGCCATTTTTCAACCAAACATGTTTAATTGGATTAAACAACACAAAAGTGGATTCATCTGTAAATATTACTTTGGTCCAATCTCGATCGATGTTTGTGTAAGCCCACTGAAGACGCTTTCCAACGTGCTTTTGTGAAAGCAATGGTTTTGACAAAGTACTGCTACGTTTTATGCCTGTTTGCTGAAGTCTGTTGCGAATCGTGTTTAAAGATATATCCAACCCCTTGTCCGATAAGGGGTTCCCTTAACTTATCATTGGATTCTTTTCAAAAAGCCCAAAGATGACTTTATCCTGCCGCTTGGGTGTTGTAGGCTTTCGGCCTCTTCCTGGTTCGTAGTCAACGTTTCCTGTCTCTGAATAACGTTCAGACCACCTCTTAACAAATGTCCAAGTAGTTTTAAGATATTTTGCAGTTTTTTAACTAACCTTTCAGGCCCTTTAGGATGCTTTGTTAAAAAGCTCGCTTCGAAACGTTTCTTGAACTGCACACTCATTTTGTTTACACGTGTTACAGTGGAAAGTACAAACAGAACTAAATTAAAATGTGTGCGTCGACAACCGCTACAATATTTATGTAAAATAACACACTTAGATTTTTTTTTTTGGAAGTTAACTGAGTAAGAGAGTAACGTTTTTTGTTGAACAGACTGTATATCTACTAATTTGTATTCCATATTAAAATTTAAACTTGTATAAAATTGTACAAAAATTGATTTAAAAGCATTTCTAATTATATTTTCCCTAGAAGTGAAATTATATGACTTATATGAATGTTGAAATTGAAATTAAAAATCTATTGCAATTGAGAAACAAGAAATCTACATCAATACAAATTAATTTTTTACATTGCGTAATTCAAGGCTCAGAGAAAAAAAACCATTGTATTAATTGCCTATACAAACTGGTACTTTTCTTTACGTTGTGTTATACAAGAGTGGTTATAATTTGGCCTATATCGCTCCACCTATCCCCAGTGCACCATTAAAAATCTCTTAAACTTGGACAACAAATATACGAGTTTGCATAAATTTATAGGCTTTACTTCAATACCCTCGGTTGACATTAATTGACATCACTCGCTCAGCTGGAGTTGTCATATGTAGCGTTGTGTGGGAGACTTTCTGACTGACACATTATTTCATTTCGTTTTACTTAGTGGTTGTGGGAACCACAAAATGGATGCAATCTTTTACAATTCTTGGAATTTCAGGGTTTCATATCGTCTAAGTCTTTGTGATGGTGTTGTGTGAATGTATTCGTTTTTGTATTTCATGTGTGATATTTTCGGTCACACTTTTATTGCATCCTAAAAACACACACACACACACACACACACACACACTCCCACATACAACAAACTCACGCACACGCCAAACTACAAGAATTTGTGTAATTTATTTCTTGGCGACGTGAGTTGTTTATGGCTTCAATTTACCCAAATGAGTCGTTAATTTGACTTTTCATATGACATGTCATCGTTGGGTGTCAACGTCAACGTCAACGTGAACGTGAATGTGAACGTGAACGTCTCGTCCTTGCCGTCTGGTCTCGTCGTTGCTCTATCTTCACCGGTTGTTGTTGCCATTGCTATTTAGTTCTATTGTTATTGTTGTTGTTGTTGTTGTTGTTGTTGTTGTTGTTGTTTGAGAGTGCAATTTTCGACATTTAATAGAATTTTATTAGCATTTTGCGTTTCACTTTATTTCTATTATTGCTTTCTTTTACTGTTGTGTTTTACTTTCAGTGTGAGAATGTGTGTGTGTGCGCTTTTGATATGTGTGTGTGTGTAGGTGGGGGAATGGTATTTTCATTAGTTTACATTTTAGGGATTTTGTAACTTTCCTTTTGGAATTTTTTATGCTTCCTATGGGATTTTCGTGAAATGTTAAATTCGTTTCCCACTGACGACTGACTTTTCTTGCATATGCTATTGTAATTTATTAAGTTTGAAATGAGAATTATATAATAAGTATATATAGGTAAAAGTAGTAATATAATATTTACCTACTAATTTAATTTCTCTCTTTATTTGCAGGTATGTTGGCTGGACGTCACTAAGGTTTTTTTTTCTGTTTTGAACGATATGTTGTAAGTAGAAACTTTTTATTTTATGGTTTAAAAATAAATCGGCCTTTCAATTCACTCTTTCATTGCGGCATTTTGGACTTGATGGTTCTCATTAACAAATACGGAAGTTTGGATGCTTTAAAGAGAAAGTACTTAACCGATAATAGCGGTGAATTCCATGAGACCACTTTGGAATATGATACAACTTACAAACTTTGACTTTTTCTGAGTTGATTCCTATGCGATATCTTGGCATTTAACTTGGGAGGAGGCAAAAAATCAAAAGCAGTTTTCTATTTTTTGATAAAATATTAAGCTCCACTGGACTTTCAGTTGCTTAGTAACTTAGGTTCGATACGCACACAGAGAAAACTTGCCAAAATTGTAAAACGTTTTTAAGAACTTAATCGGTATCCTGTGTGATTGCATTCCCTCTCTCATTCCCCTTTCTTCTTCCTCTCACCTATCAATCTTCCTTCCATTCAACACAACCCTGTGTGTTGAATGTAACAATAAAAAAAAAACACCCCTTGGTGCCTTGATGTATAAGAGGTTGGCAGTAGTTCTTCTAATGAATTTTTAACTCAAAATATATTAACTTTTTAACTCAGATTGTCATGCTTATGCATTTCCTTCAGAGAGTTTAACCTTAATTCTTGAAAAGGAAAAATACCTTTATCAATGTAGCATTTCACTGGTTGTCCAGTTTTTTCACTCCTTTATTATACTACCCCACCGAGTTTACGTCTAGTCTTCACTATTCGACCAGTCTTACCATAAATGTATCTTAAATTCTCCTGCAGTAACATTGCAACGGATAATACTGTACTCAATTAGTTCAGCACACATCATATAGTTTTGCATAAGATTAGGCTTAAGTTTAATTTACTTGGTAAATAAGTAATTTAGTTAAATTTAGAACTTCATAAGTCGGTAATGTAATTAAGATTCGAATATTAACTGAGGAAAATGTAAGGCCTCTCCTTTACACACATATACACATGCAATGTAAGGCCTCTCCTTTACACACACAAACACACATACAGACCATACTTGGGAATGAAACCATGTAAAGCAATTTACGTATGAGGTCATCGTCATCAGCGTACTAAGAAAAAATAGATAATTTCCGTAGAAATGTAATGAAGCTAAAGTGCAAGGTGTTATGTAATGCAAATTAATGGTTGTTCTTATTGTTGCTGTTCTTGTTGTTGTTTTAATATTCGACTTAACAATTTATTAACTTAAATACATACATGCAGAGCTTAAGTAATACTTCTAAAATTTGTAGTTATATAATTACCCTGAAACCCTGAAAACTAACGAACGTGGCGATAAGCGAACAAACAAACAAACGAAACACTTAACACTAAGCAACAAAACTGTAAATAATCTAAGAATTCACTAAACCAAACCAATTTACTGAACAACAATGCGATTTCGTTTCGACTTGATGCGATTTTTACGTTTCTTATATCGATGTTGTTGTTGTTGCTGTTGTTGGTGGTGATGATGGTGATATTGTTGTTGCTGTAGCTGTTGTGGCTCATAGTCATTTGCCAATGTTGCTGCCGACACTGAGGTGCTTGCGAAGCTATTAATTGGATTTGATGATATGCGCATAGAAGTAGTTGGTAAGACGAGATGCTGGTGTTGTGGCTGCTGCTGTTGATATTGTCGCCATTTTAGATGCTGTTGTTTTTGTGTAGTAGGTTGATGACTTGATGTTGTTGCTGTTGCTGCTGTTGCTGGTGCAGTATAAGCACCGTACATATCCTGATAACTAACTGGATTAATAACATTCACATTGCTCAACATATCTTCATTTGATTCTTCATCGTTGCTGTTGTTGCTGTCGTAATCATTGGCAACCACCAGAGGAGCAGCAGCAGCAGTTGTAGGTATATGATGTGTGTTGTAGTTTTCATCTGATGAGTCATCGGTATCGTCCATTGAATAGTTGTTGTTGTAGTAGGAGTTTTGTAGCTGTTGCTGTTGCTGTTGCTGATGGTAGTAATTATTATTGTAGTGGTTCTTCTTCTTTTTCTCCTTCTTCTTCTTATTCGCCTTCCTGTTCCTCTTGCTGTTATTTTGGTATGCCTGATCTCGGTAATATTGCTGTTGTAATTGCTGTTGATGCTGTTGTCGTAGTTGTTGTTGGTCATGTTGTTGTTGTTGATGGTGTCCTGTCATTGATGAAGTATAAATTTCCTCTGTATCTTCTACATCCTCATAACCGTATTTCTTGTGCTTCTTCCTTGCTTTCGGTTGCTGCTGTTGCTGCGTCAGCCTTTCAGCGCGTATTCTCTCTGGGGTGGCACTTGAGTATCTACTCGAATACAGTCGTTGTAATTCGGACAAGAACTCATTGGCCATGAGAGTATTACCGCTATCAGTACCAACTTCGCCGTCACCATCGCCTCCCGTCGCTAAGGATGACATTAGTTCTGGCGAGAACAGTTGCTGCATTAATTCTTGGCTCATCGGCATTTGTGGTGATGACGGCACCGGTTCTGGTGCAGTTAAAGTTGACATTAGAGGAAGTGCTGATGGTGGCATATGTTTGATATCATTATCGAATAGCACTGGTCCATAGTTCGATGCCAAATCGAGTTCAGCCGATGATAGCATGGGCAAATGATTAGTGGATAAGTATGGAGTGATGGCATGACCAACACCACCCGAATACAGTTCGAATTCGATTGGTATGGCGGCTCCTGCCGCTGTGGTGCTATGATGATGATGTAGATGATGGTGCTTCGGTAATTTCTTCACATAAGGTTCTGTTGCTGTGGGCGCTTGGTGCTGGTGCTGACGATGGTGATGACGATGATGATGCTTGTGCGCTTTATGATAGTGTGTGTGTTTTCGGCCGATATCCGGCATGCGTAATTTAATGTGTACACTAAAACAATGTAATGAGAGTGGAAGAGAGACAGAGCGAGAGAGAGAGAGAGAGAGAAAGACAGAAGGAGAGATTGAATTGAAAACAACCTACTACACAAATATCCTCTTGGTTAATATTAATTTAATTTATAAATAAATACTAGAAACAATCATCACTCACTGTTCGCGTTCATCACCCGCATATATCACTGTCGCTGTCAATGCAAAATGTAACCACAACGTTAGCCACAAGTAATGTTTTAGCATTTTCTACACGTAGAGTGACAAGCAACTGTTGCTTCTGTATGAGAATATCCTTTTCGAATCACTTTCGCATAATGATAATTTATTTTGATTATTATAATGTTTTTATGCTTTCAAACTTTTTCTCGCATTAAGTATTTTTTCTATCCTTGCGTCCGCTTGTTAAAATTAATTTATTACTTATGACATATTTCTGTGCGTTGCAGTTTCTTTTATTTATGCTGCAAGAAGTTAAAGCAAAAATGCATTGCGGTTGCATTTGTTGGTGTTGTTCATATTGCTTGTGCTGTTGTCTTCGTCGTATAGTCTGACGTCTAATGTTATATGTGTATGTAGATGCTCTTGTTGTGTTCCATTTCACGAGATCAAATTTCGTTCATTGCTCAGTGAATGCACTATCACACACACACACACACACGCACACTGCCGCACATACATAGGCAATCCACCAGCCACCACAAACTGAACATGTGATGCACTGGAAAAAAAAACTCAGGCAGTACGATTATTGGCACGTGAAATACGGGAAAAAATAGATCAGTTTGCAAATAAAGTGAGATGAAGAAGACCGGAAAGCTTCAGCGTTGACCACTGATATCTAGACGAGGAAACTTACAAAATCGAAATGACTGACACATAAAATAAATAAATAATCTTCAGAATATTTAACAATAACACTGTGTAACAAACATTTTAGGGGCATAACTAAACCAAAACTACCTCAGGTGAAAGTAATTAACTTCAATAGCAAAACCACAACTGTGTTTTTCTCAATATCTCATTACAATTTCTTTTTGCATATTTTAGTCGAAAATCCAGTAAAATAATATGAAAAATCATGTGTCAATTTGCACTGGAGATGAATTATTTATTTGTAAAGATGAATCATTTCATTGAACTTTTAACGCTTTATCTGTTACTTTTATGGGTCTTTTTGGTCTCTTGTTTTTGAGAAATTCTAAAAGGATTGAAGTGTTTCACAAAAAAGTTTTTTGAGAAAGAGGTCACAAGACACAAAAAATAACTACATGATAAGTTGAGAGTTTACTATTATGTTCACCTAACCTTACCTATGCATCAAGCCATCAAAGTGGTTTAGTACTTTAGAAGGAATATATGGGAGGTCTATCAAGTTTAGCAATTTTTCACTGAGTAGGAATCGATCTAGTGGCTATACAACATTCCTGACTTTTTCACAATCTATTTCTTCGTTGTTTCAGAACTTCAATTTCGGATTAATGATCAGTTCTTCATTACTCTCTTTTAACATATGAAATACAGTTTTGGGTTTTCCTATTTTCTATATAGCTAGACGAAAAATCAGGTTTACCATACCGGCTAAAATAAAATAGATAGGTAATTTTGGCTAAAGAGATTTAGTGTTTCAAGATCGGTGTTCATTGATCTTTACACTTTACTCAGCATCGATGATTTCTGCAACGATAACTTGCCTTTTTCGATACCTAACAACAACTTTTGTGAATACTGAAATACGGACGATCCAGACCAACCTCAAATGCAACCCTGTTCTTAAGTTCCTTCCTACCTTATTCTAACTTTTTTTGGCATTACATTGAAGACAGTTTTGAAGAAACTAAAATAACTGAAATTTAACTTTTCTGACTTTTTTTTTACCACTTTACGTGCTTAATTTTTTGTAGTGTATAAATGATAATGAGATATATATTTTTTTTATAGACTTACATATACGTAAATATGATCTCATATTTCAATAATTTCTTTTGTTGAAAATGTGAAAATCTGCATGCGTAACGTAAACATATTTTCAATTTAATTTTGTGTTTTTTTTTTATACTTTCGAACTCATCTGTTGTTGTTTTTGTTGCTATGACTGTGGCATTGATCCAAGACCTATGACGTCGTTGTTTGCTGGAGTTTCAAGTTGAGTGTTTGATTTTCATATAAAGTGGTCTGTTTTCGCTAAACTTTTACATTTCTAATGTGGCTATTGATTGAAATAAACCTGATCACTCATAACGGTGGCTCAAAATCTTTCTTTGCTGCATTTTTTATTTTTTGCAAGTATCATTTAAACATATAATGTTCTGATTGGATTGAGTGCACTAATGAATATATTCACATTCTATTCTTGTTTTCGTTTGTCTAACTAATCTGAGTCCGAACGGTAACGTAAAAATCTCCTGAAAGTTATCAGAAACTCACATTTTAGGATTTTCCTAATCCATACATTTTTAAATATATCCCCAAACAACTTTGGCTTTTCAAAAGAATAATTCTACCGTTGTTATTTCGAAATATTTATTGCCACATGCCAGTAATTGAGGCGTTGAAATCTCTAGCCAAAAGTTTGTTGCACTCCATTTTGTTTAAATTTGTTGCGTAAAGAAAAAAAAAAAAAAAAAACCAAAAAAAAAAACCCTTTTTACGTGTCATTACTATCATGTATCACGTACAAGCTTACCACGATAACTTCGTCAACCCTTGGTAATTTAGAAATAAGAAAAAGAGAACACGTTACCAAACGCGTCACTTATAATTTGACCAACTCAAAATCTTGTCTGGAATGGGTCCAGAAAAAAGCGATTTCATTGATTGATTTAAGCAAACGTGAAAAAGAAAGATACTAAAGGCAAGATATTTCAAATAATAATTACATGGAATAAATATTTTTTGTTTTAATATTTTGGGTAATTATGTAACGATTAATATCAATTATGAATGACGTTGGCCGACAAAATCCAGATATTGCGATTTAAAAAGAGGGAATCGTTTGGAGTTCTTAAAGTCCAACGAGGTCTACAAAAAAATTATAAAAAATCAATCAAATATTAAGTATGATGTTGGCCTTCATGCTCAGTAGTTGATTGTTTTGTATTAATTAACCGTAGGCCTCGTAACGATGGAAACTGACTTCATTTCACCTTCAATCAATCCTCCATCGATTGTTTCTAGTTTCTTTTTGAAGTTAGGATTATTATTTTAAATAAATTTTTTAAATTTTGGCTAATCACTGTGTGTAGGACAACTCTTCATGCTCAGTATTTGATTGTTTTTTATTAATTAACCGTATACCTTATTTTGACCTCGTTTCACCTCCTAATGATTCTCCATCAATTGAATGTGTTGGTTTTTTTATGAATTCAGGATAAATTTCATGTCGGCCAATATCATGCTTAATATTTGATTGTTTTTGTTTTTTTCCTTAGACCTCGTAACGTTGGAAATTGACTTCGTTTCACCTCCTAACGATTCTGCGTTGATCATATGTATTGGTTTTTGGCTAAAGTCAGGATTAATATTTATGTCGGTCAACATCATGCTTAGTATTTGATTGTTTTTTTTTATTATTTTTGTGTAGACCTCGTAACGTTGGAGGTCTACACTTCGTTTCATCTCCTTACGAACTTCAAACGATTCCTTCATCTTAAATCGCAATATCTCGATTTTGTCGGTCAACGTCATATAGGTGAATTCATGGCTCTGTATTTACAATAATAAAACATTCAAGTTCTGGAATCCAAACAGAATATAATCTAGTGTCGTCTCATTGAAAAGGAATCGGTTTTTTGAAATTCTGTTCGTTGAATTCCATCATTGCTTTTTTCGGATTTGTACGAATTGGTAACGTATTAATACGGATTCCGAATAGCGGAAAATATCTGAACTGTTCACGTGGAGATGGCTACAATCTTTAGAGGGCTCACTAGGGGTCTACCAAACGTTCTGTTGATTTACAAGTTCTCCAAATCTTAATATAAAAAACCAAAACATAAGGCATTGATACATACATATAACCATTGTAGCTAACGGTATATAGTGGTCTCAAAATTCAAGGAATTGTCATGTAAATTTTATCCAGAATCAAACCCGATTAGATAAATTTTTCTTAGTTAAATACCAGGTGTACAAGTATGAAACAAGTAATTTTTTTTTAAAGAAAATACACGTTTATTTAAGAAAAATGGTTATACATTCAATCTTCAAAGTAATGGCCATTGCTAGCTACAGATTTTTCCCATCTCTCTGGCAATTTGTGAATGCCTCGCCAACTGTATGTTTTTTGAGTCAAACTAGTCCTTCGAGGCATTGTTTCATATTTTCGTACGAATCGAAGTGCTGCAAGTGCGTGCCCCATTGATGAAAATAAGTGGTAATGAGAGGGAGTCAAGTCTGATGAATAAGCCGCTTGGGGGAGCGCTTCCCAGCTGTACGAATCTACCAATTCCCAAGCCTGTTTTGTTCGATGTGATGCATTGGTGCATTGTCATCAAGAAAAATCACTTTGTGTTGCCTAGCTTGATATTCTGGACGTTTTTGGAAGGTCAAACCAGATAACACCTCGCTGATCCGAGAAAACACGGAGCATTGTCTTCTTTCCGAAGCGATTTGGCTTTGCTGTCGATTTGGCCGGTGTCGGTGTACCAGGCTTAACATATGATCGTTTACGTTTGGAAATTGATCCATTTTTCATCGCCAGCAACAATTTGATGAAAATATGACTTTATTTTGTACCTGGCGAGCAACATTTCACAGGTGGTTTTTCGATTTTCTTGCTCTCTTTCAGTCAATTCATGCGGCACCCATCTTCCCGTCTTCAAAATTAATCCCATGGCTTTTAAACGTTGAGAAATGCATTGTTGGGTCACATTTAATTGTTCTGGAAGTTGCTCTTGTGTTTTCCCATCATTCTCATGGAGTGAAGTTTGCTGTGGTGTAGTGGTAGTGCGTTGGACTGCTACGCCGAGTGTCCGGGGTTCAAATCTCGGCACAGGCAAAATCAAAAAGTAAAAAAAATTATTTTTCTACACGGCACCACCTCTTGGCAGGCAATGGCAAACCTACAAAAGTAAAAATAGCTATGAAAAGCTTTTCACTTCGCCGTTCGGACTCGGCATTAAACTGTAGGTCCCTTCCATTCATGTACAAATATAACACGCACAACATGAGTGGATGCGAAAAGCTCGGCCTAGGCTATCCATGGGCTGTTGTGCCATAAAAGTAAAGTAAGAAGTTTGAAATTCGGCATCTACAAACTTTTTCGGTGGTCTCCCACGTTCTTTGTTTCTCACATGAAAATCGCCACTTTAAACACTAGTTGCGTTGTGTATTGCCTAGAGCGTGCTGGTCGTAAGCTTCCACAAGCATTCGATGAGATTCCAAAGCAGATTTCTTTAAGTGGAAACATAAAATCAATGACGTCCGCATATCGTAGTTTGTAGGCACCAAATTCGACATTTTTATGTTGTGTGTGTTTTGTATGAAACTTGATTGTTTATGAATTGAATATTGTTGACAGAACTAAATGCGAAGAAATGGAGTGTATAAGTAGTTTTACCTAGCGACACAGAGATGTCATTACCGGGTTCATACTTGTACACCTGGTATTTATTTTAAATTTTATGCGAAACTGTTTTCTATAATAGAGGAATTGTATTCTTCATCGCAGGTTGCATTAATTGAGGTCTCACTGTATAATTACACTGTATATTTGTAATAAGTATGTAAAAAAGTATAAATTTTAGCTACACTTGTTATACGAAGCAAACGCGTAAAGATTAACAAGTCATGATTATTATTATTAGGCAAAAACACATCCATACATACAGACACACACACACACGCACACACACGCACACGCACACATGCGCATAAATATAATAAAATGTACTTTTATTTCCGAAACTCACTTAAATTTGTAGAAAGAAAGAATTTTTTTTCTTCTTTTCGAATGGCAATTCACAAAGAAAGAAGAAGTGCCCAAGAAGAAAAAACTTTAAGAACGAATACTAGAAACTTAAAACTAAATCAGAAGTGGTGGTAGCTTTATTACACTACATAGAACTGAAGCTGAAGTTGAATTAGAAGTAGTTGAAGTTACCACTTGACCAAGATCTTGCTGTGGTAATTCACGAAACCGTGTACTCCCTTGCGAAAAGATCGGCCTAGGCCCTGCATGGGCTGTTGTGCCATTAAAAGAAGAAGAACTGTACTCCCTTTCACCCTAGCTGCTGCGTAACTTTTTGATACGTTACTCATAATGTTTGTTGTACTGTGATTGTGATTATGTAACTACTTATGCACACAAACACACACAAACACACTAGTAATTTATCATATTTTTCGTTAATCCATGACCTTTACTTTGTATGTTGTTGTTGTTGTTGTTGTTTTTTGTAAAGTTCAATGTTATGGTGGAATGTTGTTGTTGTTGAGTTCTCATCAACACTCACAAACAGCTACAACTGATGCTTGACTGCATCTGCTGGTGTCGTTGTTGCTGTTGTTGGTGTTGGCTGGTGAGAGACGTGCAACACTTTACATTATTAGCCATTGTTGTTTTGTGCGAAGTTACTTTTGTTAGTAAGTGTCTGCTGTCTTTCTGTCTTTCTGTCTGTCTTTAGTTAAGACAACAACCCATGGCATGTGTTAAAAGATATCATGATATAGTGATGAATGCGAATGAAGATGATCACGTTCATTATTAACGATGATGTTGTTGCTGTTCATGTTCATGATGTGATGCTCAAGTGTCAAGTTCATGTGCCACGCATGCATGCGCGCATGCGTACAATTTTCTATGAAATGAGTTTTTTTTTTTTTATTATTTTTTGTTTTCACTTGGATTGTTGGTTGCTTGCATTCATTGTTGTTGCTCTGGTGTGGTTCAGGTGCAATGCAAACTCATCTTTTGATGTTGTTGCTTCGATTCTTCTTCTTTAATACTTCTTCTTGGAGTATTTTGCATGATCTGATCATTGGCAGCATTTTCTTGTTGCTTTTTTTTTGGGTTTCTTCTTCCCTTTAGCTTTTAAGTTTTAATTCTTTTTCTACAACGTACGAAATTATCTAGCGCAGAAAATGTTTGTTTGTTCGGTTTCCCTGTGAACGCCTCTGTTGTTGTACAAACTACAATTGCTCTGCAACAATAAGTATTGGCAGCATCGGCTGTATCGGTCATTGCACCTGTGGGTATTGTTGTTGTTGTTGTTTTTAGCTTTTAAGTTGATGATTGACGTTGATTGCTTGGCGGTTGGTTGCCAAGGGTACTAGGCAGGCAGGCAGGCAGGCAGGAAGGCAGGCAGGCAGGCATTCTGCGGATTTATTTTGTTTAACTGTGCGTGAATTTCTACAAACAGGCAAACAAACAAGCAAGCACAAAAATGAAATCAAAAAACAAAAACAACTAACATTATAGGAGAGTTAATTACCCACTGGCTGGCATAAGTGTATGTAATTATTTTGATGTTAAATATAAATTGAATTTTTTTAGTCTAACCTCTCCATTCTGCGTATCATATTCTTCTGTCTTCTTTTCCTTTCTCGGTTTCTTGGTTTTTATTTTAATAATTATGTGTGCACAAATCACTACATATTAGTTCTTAAATGAATCATTAACCAGAATACTGAAGCTTCAATAAATCAATCTGGAAGAATTCTCTAAATTCTTATATTTTTGCTTTAACCTCATTCTAAATGATTTTCGTTACAGTAAATTTGAAAATTCGTAAAAAATATGTTTAGAAACTTAATCTAAAAGTAGTCACTGGTTAATATTGGGTCATATAAAAAGTATCCGTGGTGTTGGTACCCACAAATCTGTCAACACTAGTCCGATTATGTCAAATTACAACATCTTTGAAAGGTGGCATTTCAGGCTGAATTTGGTGAAAAAACAGTTGTGTAATTCGCCGCTAGTGTAAAAAATTACATCGAGAATAAGTGAAATGTCTGAAGAAATACGCTATGTGTTGTTTTATTTGTATAGAAAAGGTAAGACCTCTACAAAAACATGCCGAAAAATTAGTGCAGTTTACGGTGAGGATGCTGTGATTGAACGCCGGACCCAGGATTGGTTTGCTTGATTCCGTTCTGGGAATTTCGATATCAGAGATGCACTGAAATAGTCGCTGAAATTTTGCAGTTAGTGAAGCAAAATCGACACGCAAGCTGTCAAGAGATAGCAGAGGCACTAAACATGAAACACATGATAAATTTGTGGATACCCAATATTTTTGCATATGCTGGCTTTAAAATTACATGTAGATAATTTTAAATTATTAGGTTCCACGTAACAAACTTGAAGTGTAAGTGTGAAAATCTCACACGTATCCATATTTGATTCAGAAACTAAGTACTTAAGCTAACCAAACTTTTATAAAAGTAGCATGTTTTTCACATTTCGTTTACTTAAACTTTTAATTACTCGTAAAATAATGTGCTAATAGAGATCACAGAGAACTCTAATGGCCTTTATAAATATTTAGGGTGGACCCCTATGAATGCAGAGCATTGTGTTGAATGGAAGGAAGAATGGGTGGGAGGAAGAATGAGAGAGGGAATGCAATCACACAGGACACCGATAAAGAGATAGACAGCCATTGTGGCAAGTATTATGCCTTTACCACAATGAACTGCAGTTTATCAGTGTCGGCTATGACCGCATGTTGCGCCAAAGGCCAAACTTTTCGCATCCACTCATGTTGTGCGTGTTCTATTTGTACATGAATGGAAGGGACCTACAGTTTTATGCCGAATCCGAATGACATAGTGAAGTGAAAAGCTTTTCGTAGGCAATGTTATAAACTCTTGTAGGTTTGCCATTGCCTGCCAAGAGGTGGTGCCATGTATAAATTTGTATGTATTTTTTTTTTTTTTTTTTTTTTTTGCCTGTGCTGAGATTTGAACCCCTGACACTCTGGGTAACAGTCCAACGCACTACCGCTACAGCGACCACATTTCTTCGAGGGAGACCAAAAATTATTACATCCTCTAAAACTCCCATTAAATTTTTTAAAACCTGATTCAAAATCATGTTAATATTTCTGGCATCTTTTCAGGATGAGTTGAGATATTTTAAGTTTTCAATTGCACATTTAAAAGTTTCTGTAAATGTTTCTAAGTATAGATAATCATTATCAAGTATTTCGTTGTTATGGAAAAGTTAAGGAATCTTATATTGAATCTTAGGATTCCTCTCCAAAACAAGACAAGTTTGGATGAAATTATTTGTTTGAAGCTAAGACATTCTTGGTCTCGGGTTTTAGAAATTCTGAAGGGTAATTTTTTCCTGAGTCTGACTATAACTGACCATACGTTTGGGAAATTTACAGAATTAGTTCAGTTAGTTCATTGAAAAATTTGTTATCAAAATTTTTCAACTCATGATGTCGGGGAATTTCAGAGTAACAAAGCTTGTTGTAAGTAGTTGGTTAGGTTGATAGAAAACAATATTTCATGCAAAAACCACTCAAATCGGATAATACTTAAATAGGTGGACATTAGGGTGGATTGATTTTTTGTATTTAAAATAGATATACATTTTTAAAAAGTTTTGGTGCGAAAGTATTTACTATTTTTGTTTTTTCTTATCATTTTCTGTTTGAAGTACCATTTGAAAGTTCGAAATTTCGATTTAGAATTTTTTACAACTTCCAGTGTATTTGATGCAAACAAAATGTGTTCATGTTAATGCAATACATTTTCATTTTATAAAAATATATGTACATCTGTACTTAATTTTATCAATAAATTTGCATTCACTGTTTTTCACTTTGCAGAATACTTTTCAGTTGATTGATCAAACGCAACCGCCAAATCGCGAAACAATGTCAAAATCAACTGACGAAAGCAGTATGATTGTTATCAAATTATTCCAAAATTAAATGAAACTAATCCAAATTTTATACTTTCAAATGTAACTTTGAACTGAAAACCATTAAAAAATCGACTTCAAAAATGCTCCATACAAATCAAAATTAATCCGGCCTAGTATAAATTTTTATTTATTTGTTATTGGTCTGAATGAGTCCGGGATGCCGTAATTGAGATGAGGAAATCACGTTTAAGTTTAAACATGTTTTTGTAAACCAACTTTACTCATCAGTATTTAAAATTTGTATAAGCTAGTGAAGGGTGTTTTTGTTAGAAGTGTGGTTTTCAATCTGGCAATACTCTTTTCGGAGTTGGTCTTTTTGTTTGGTTTGCCTTGGACTTACTCCTGAACGAAGTTTGCAAATCGTGCAAATTTATTACCGAAGACGCTATTGCTGCTGTGAAGCAGAGTATCGCCAGAAGACTCGTTCATTTTATGGAAGATTTTGCGGAAGGATCTTGGTTTGCGATGTTACAAAATCCAACTCGTGCAAGAATTGAAGCCGAAGGACTATCAAGCGCGTCGCACGTTCAATGAATGGGCCCAAAACAAGATGGCCACCGATCCCGATTTTCACAAGAAAATTTTGTTCGGCGATGAAGCTCACTTTTGGTTGAATGGGTACGTTATTAAGCAAAATTGCAAAATTGTCGCATTTGGAGTGATCATAATCCACAAGCCATTGTTGAGACGCCGTTACACCCTCAAAAAGTCAGTGTTTGGCAGAAAGTCACTATGGGCAGAGGGAATCATTGGTCCATATTTCTTCAAAGATGAAGCCGGTCATAATGTTACAGTCAATGGGGAACGCTAATAATTCATGATTAATGACTTTTTCGTGCCTGAATTGGAGGATGTTGATGTGGACTGGACGACGTTTGGTTCCAATAAGATGGCGCTACATGCCATACAGCCAACGAAACAATCAATTTAGTGAAGGAAACTTTTGGTGAGCGCATTAACTCATAATGGCAAATCCTTATCTTTATAATAAAGCTAAATTCTTGTCCATAACATTAAACTATATGGGTTTTATTTCTTCTTGGAAACTACACTTCTAAGAAAAAACACCCTGTATAAGCTGTAAGATATTACCAAAACTACTTAAAATCATTATATGTACGAAAAAAGTTATAAAAGTAACGCCTGTTTTTTTCACTCCACAAATAAGTAACAGCACATTACTACATTTGTAATTCCAAAATAATATTACCAGCAAGAAGAGAAAAACCAAATTCAATTATGGTCATTAAGTTATAATGCCGGTCTACACTCAGTAGGAAAGTTATTACCTGGTATTCGGGCAAAGACAAATATATGTATTTATTTGAAATGAGTTGAGTTGAGCAAGTTCTATTTGAAGGCATGAATACTTTAGTTTCTCCACTTTCGCCTCGCTCTCTTTAGGTCTCGTTCTGGTTTAGATTCATGGCCATTAGGTGCTTTCTTGCCCTTACAATGTCCTCTGACTCCACGTAACTGAAACGTTAGTTTTATTTAAGTTTTTAGTATTCATTTCGATGTGTACTTTCTGGATAGTTTCTTCGTCTTTGGCATTGGTTGGTTCTGTCGTGAAAACGCTATTTGTACTCAGAAATATTCCTAAGAATAATCTTGGTAACAGAAAGTTTCTGGTAGATCCTTTTCATTCCAACTCTCGCCCACAATATCGTTACCTTCAAGACCTGAGGCGAATTCTCTTAGAGGACGACAGGTACAGTTCCTTAACTATCACTAAGACAAACTAAAATAGTTTTTGAAAAGTAAAAAAGGTTCATAAAAGTGTGTGTAAAGGGATGAATATTTCAGGTAAATTATTCAGTAAAGTTTTATTAAATATTGCTGAACCGAAACCGTCTTAGATGCAAAACTAACCAAGATATCTGATGTTTTATTGTGTCGAAATAGTGGAGAAATAATAAGTAAATAAACTGAAACCCCTCGTAAAATATAACTTTGATCTGTATCTTTTTTTTTTTCTTTGAGCCTTATCGTAATTCAGTTGAATTCATTTTTAAAATTTAAATAAGGAAATCAATAAGATTTTTAAGTAATTCATTAGATTGGCATGCCTATCCATAATATTGCTTACCTTTCGGAATATTTTTAATGTAAGCTAACGCTGATTTATCGTTTGTCTGTTAGTTATGCTTGAGTTTTTTTTTTTATTTTTTAAGCGGCTGCATTGTTTCTCCACACCAATTCTATTAAATATTCTGTCGAAAAGATCAATTTGATTGATGCCTGTAGTACATAGATACTTAAGTAATAAACTGTTTATGGCAGAGTAGAATAGTCCTCGAGTAGAGTATGTAATGAAGTCGGCAACAATCGCCTAAAATATGACCACCAAGTACCGACTTTTTCTTCCGCTCACTTGTTCTACCAACGACTAATTATAGTCATTACACTATTGACGATACAAAAAAAACAAAACACAACAATTTACTATTGGCCTGAACTGCCATATGTTGTGTTGATGCGTGTGTGAATATTAATGCGATTTATTATTTACAGTAGTGGTCAAAATGGATAGTTGGTAGTGGTGTAATGACCACAGAAATACACACGAACGAACACACGATTACGAATGTGTCTGTGTGCTGTGAAAGAAATTAATGAAAATATTTCAGTTTGCCAATGGACAAAACTATCAAAATTTTATCAATAATTCAATACTTAATTCAATTAATCAATTTCACATTAAACGCTGCTCTTACATACCTACTTACTGCCTGCTTGCATAACCTCTTTTGTTGTTGTTTTGTTTTGCTCTTTGTTTCGACTTGGAACATTATGCTCGCGATTCTCGTGTGGTTCACTGTGGTAGCCATCCAGCGATCCATCGATCCATCTAACCATTTGCCAAAGCTCTTGGAGCGATGTTGTGAGGCAATCAACGAGCCACCAATGTTGGTGTGTGTTCGGAAGTTTGCTTGTCTATTTATTTCATCTTTTTTTTACGGTTGAGATTCATTAAATTGACACGAGTTGAGTGAACTTTTGCTTGAACTCTCCTCTGCTTAATAAATTGAGTATGTCTTTCATTATACTCGAATATGTTTGTATTTTTTGTTCTTATTCTTTTTTTTTTTTTTGATTACCATGGGAATTTTTTCTCTTCTTTCAATTCTTTTATTCTAATATGCGTGAATGCGTGAACACATGCAGACACACAAAGATGCAAAATAAAATTTAACAAAAATATAATAAAACCTTCAAAAACAAATGTCTGTCTGTCTGTTTGTCTGCTTGTCTGCTGGTCTGATCGTCTGCCCTGTAAATATAAATTGCGTGTTATTCGTTTATTAATTGAGTGTATTTTCACACCCCATAAATGAGAGTTTTGCGTTAAGTGTTAAATTTAATTGACATGATTTGGACACACGATGAAATATCAATATAATTTTCAATTTGTTTTCTTGTTTTCTTATTGTGTATTGTTTGTTTTTCTTTTTGTAGTTTTATTGATGCCATCAATAAAAGATAAGTAGATTCATGTAGATTCAAGTAAATTCATCGAGTAAAAGTAGGCGGAAAGGAACAAGATTTTATGCCATTTTAGAATTGGTCAGAAACTTTTTGCCACATAATTTTCTCCAATAGGCAAGGAAAAGTGGAAAGAAATTCTACGAAATTTTTTGATTAAGTGAGCGCGCAGTAAGTTGAAAAAATAATAAAATATGGTACATAAATAAAAAGAAAGAAAGAAAGCCAAGAATTCAAGTTTTTGTGTGTTAGTGTTGAGAAAACTTGTTGCAAACACGATATGCTTCATTTGGCTGGCTTTACATAAATGGAAACGGCGACGACTACAACGATGTTGGTAAAGGAGACACACACACAGCAAACACACACACACACATACATAGGCAAACTCAAACACATAAAAACGCAGTCAGTGAAAAATCAAGAAAAACTTTCAATCGAGTTTTTCCAACTTTTACATTTAAAGAATACGGAATTGCTGTGCTGCTATTGCTGCAGAAACATAGACCGAGATGACGGTGACGGTGACGGCGACGGCGACGACTACCGCGACTTTGACGGTCATTGCCCTAAAAGTTGAAAACTGCAACTCATGGATCTATCTGTTGCTATTGCACGATTGCCGGCAGGCAAATTCTATATTCTTCAGGTGATATTTATCTGCACAGATAGAAAAAGAGAGAGCGAGAGAGAGAGAGAGAGAGAGAGCAAGAGATAGAAATGGAGAAGTTAGAACAGAATGGAAAAAGTAGTTTTTCCACAAAAAAAAGTAGAAAATTGTAATTTGCTTGAGCCAGCAAAGCAAAAATTCAAAGAATCAGGAAATGCATAACAGTTTGCATTTTAATGCTTTGTAAAGTTGGTGCTGGCAGGAGGAAAGCGGGTGGGTTGATGGGGCCATGTAGTCAGGAGACTTCTGCTGTAGTAGAAAGAAAAAATATTGGGCGAATTATTTTTAAATTTATTATTCTATCGATAAAAACTTTTATTGTAGTTAGTTAGTTCAAAAAAGATAAATTGAAATGCTTTGCATGCGCATGAAATTTGACTTAGTTTAAGCGTAAAGTTTTTTCACATCTCTCTCTCTCTCTCTTTCTTTCTTTTCTCTCAGTGTTTTATGACTGACCTACTTCGACTAGTTTTAGTGTTACTCCTTTATGGATTTTTTTTCTTAGCAACAATTTAAAAATGAAAAAAAAAAACAAACATAAAAATTAAGTGCTGGCACGGGGTTGTACTCGTATGTGAATCTTAAAGATTTGCTGCAGATTTGCTTTGCTATTGTGCTATTTAAACGAAAATCTTTTCAATGGAAGTTAAATTCAATAAAAAAAAATTCATTTGTAGCTGAAACAACTAACAAAAAAAATTTTCGTTTTATTTATTAAGTGACTTCTTTTAACCTCAACTCTAAGATCTTGACTACTCATTGTACACATTCTATATTCGAGATCTTTACTGGCTAGAAATTATGCAGTTGTAATCGTCCTTTGCAATGAAAGGTCTCGATACAAAATTTTATCGAAATATACCAACTTAATACAAAATTTTGCAGTCCAAGCTCCAACTCCCAACACCCAGATGAGTATTTATGACCAGATCGCTAATCACGTATCTGAAGTAACAGCATCGCAAGATTTTAAAATACTTTGAGTTACAGTTGGAAATATCCGTGAAGAAACAATTTTGAAGTTTAGTTTTCTTTTAAGCATTTTTTTAAAATACCTCCGCAAACCAACGATTTAAAAAAGTAATAAACATTCCTTGGTAAAAGTATTCCTCATGTAGAATTAAGCAGCGTGGTCCTTAAACTAAAAAATTGTCCCAGCCCTACTAGTTTTGCGTTAACGACTGCCAAAACAAAACGTGTTACTTTCATTCGTTCTTTGTATGATTTTTCACAATGAACTATTTCTTATATCTCAAAAATGTCAAAAAAAAATTTACTTTTCTCATCCAGATGAAAATTGATGAACTCGAATCTGAGAACAGTTTTTTCACTCTTAGTTAAAGTTTCTGTGTAGTTGAGATTATTTTGGTGTTTAGGTACCCCACCTCTTATTGCATAAGGATTATTTCTCCCCTAAGAACGTCTACTGACGTCGTTTTCTTTGAAGGGCCAGGTTAAGAGCTTTTTAACCCATTTTGATCATAGATCTGTATGCTTTTTCGTACAACAGATCAGAAATTTCGTCAAAAATACGTTTGTAAATATGGAATATTAAGAAAAATAAAATAAAGTTCATTTAATAAAGGTAAATCTGAAATCTAACATGCAGTACAAAATCAACCAGCTAGTTGCTGTGGCTCAAAAGGTTGGCTTAGAGATAAACATCTCGAAAACCAAAGCAATGAGGGTCAACAACACCAGCAACAATAGTATCATCATCGGAGGGCAAGCAGTACAATTCGTAGGCAGTTTTTGTTACCTCGGCAGCGTAGTCTCAACGAATGGTGGAGCCGAAGTAGATGTGGAGAATCGGCTGCGTAAAGTTAGATCGGCGTTTGGACGATTGCAGCGCATATGCAAAAGTTCACAGATCTCAAGAAGAACCAAACTGAAGATCTTTAACGCATGCGTAAATCTGTACTGATATACGGTAGCGAAACCTGGTTAGTTTCAAACTCCATCTCTCAGAAACTACAGGTATTTGTAAACAAATGTCTTCGCATAATATGCAGGATGTTCTGGCCGAATACCATCAGGAACGAAGAACTCTGGCGATTGACGGAGCAGGACCCCATTGCTAAACAAATAAGATTTCGTAAATGGCGGTGGATAGGTCACACACTGCGAAAGCCGTCCGAAAGTATCAGCAGAACTGCGTTAGACTGGAACCCTCAAGGTCACAGACGGCCTGGACGCTCGCGCAACACCTGGAAGCGGACCATTGAAAATGAACTGAGAGCAGCTGAAGAATCGTGGAACGTTGTTAAAAGAATAGCTAACAATAACAATAAGATGGCAATGTTTTGTTGAAGCCCTATGTTTCCAAGTGGAATAAAACAGGAGGAAAAAAAAATCTGAAAAAGGTGAAATATATTCCAGCATACTTTTAGGCGTTAAAAGGAAAAGTTTTATTTTAACAGTTTTTTCAAAGAATATTTCTGACGTTTTAGTAAGCAATTTTTTTCAATCGAATAAAATTTCCCATGGCAATTACAACAAATAATTTGCAAAACAAACAAAAAATAGCAAACAATATCACTTTAATGCTCAAGTGCTGAACAATTTGTAAAAACATAAACACTTGAACTTCTCATCAAAACGTGAGTCTATAAAATAAACTTGTTGTTTGTTTGTGTGTTTGTTTTTGTTGCCAGTTTCCCACATTATGGATTGACATTAATATTTTATAAAGTATAAATAATAAAGAAAAAAAACAAAGCAAACCAAAGAAAAGAAACTTTAACGACAGCAAAAATAAACACACAGTGAAATGGAATGAAGTAAATGTATGAATGAAAAGAGAGAAGTAAATAGGAGCAGCATTTATCATGTGACACAAACGTGTATAGGTAACAAATACATAATAAAGACGAGATGGAAAAAACCACAAAACAATTGAATTGTCATGAAACAGCAAATACAACACGAGACGACAGGAGACGACAGGAGACAAGTATTCAAGCGATGATAGTTGTTTGAAGTTAGTGGTGGTAATGGTGGTGATGGTGATGGTGATGACGACGATGACGTTGTTTGCAGTAGTTACACTCAACCTCTAGCCACTCATGAACTTGTTGCCTCACTGCCTGCAGCTAATACAACAAGTGGCAACATTGAGTGACAACATACAGGCCTAAAAACCAGCAGACAGAGGTACATTCTTCATAGATATTGAAATTTTGTTTGTACACGGTTTGAAGAGGCACTGGCAAAGTTAATGATGAAAGAAAAAACTTTGTACGTACTTAAAACAAGGTGGGGCAAAAGTAATGTCGTAATGTGAATTGGCTGCCATTTTGTTAGAAATGGAAAAAATTGCGCTCTGATTTCACGGAAAGGTGTAAAATTGATGACATTAATTTGTTGCTTACAGAAATCTGATTTCTTCTGCTTCTATGTTGGCTTTCAAGACTTGCAAGGTTTGTGGTTTGTTGTGGAAAGTAAATGCGAGATTTCAAAAAGCCCCAAGTAAGGAAGTCTGTCCAGTTCAAATTTGTGTTTCAAAAATCTCTATCCTTGTTGTCAACTTATTCTCTATCTGTCTACAACATAAATGCCAAAGCACAACGACGCCGTTTGCAACAATTATCGCACATTGACATTACAACATTTATTTTGACCCACCTTGTACTTTCGTGTAGTCAGTGTGAGCCAAGTCAATAATATAATTTCTATAGAAATACGAAATTATAAACTTTAATGTTATTTGTGAAAGTCAATTCGAAGAATAGGAAATTACAAACAAACAAAGAGAAATAGAACAAGGTTCAGATCAGGCCACACCTAAAGACACAAAGAGACCAGAAGTACAAACAACGACGACAACAACAAATGTCTACTTAGCATATTGCAATATTATTTAATCGGTTTAAATTTATTTTTTACATCGTTGTTGATGGTGATGTTAATGATGAAGATGTTGCCGCTTTCGTTTCGCATTTTCATCGAAAAAATCATCATTATGATAATCTTTCATCATTGAAGTCAGCAGCCATTAACAACATCGACTTTATTTAAGTGTTCGCACTAAGTATTTATGCTTGAAAACGTTACACAAACGTTTTGCTGGTTTCTTTTTTATGGTAGCGCACAAAAATTGAAAATGTACTAGACTAGAAAATGTGTTCGCGTTGCGATGTTCAGCGTGCGATAGCGTTCATTTGCACATCAGCAGCAAACTGCCACAACAACAACAACAACAATACGATCGCTATACTATAATGAAGAAATATTTATGTCAACCATATTCAAATACATTTATATGTAAATATGTAGTTACCCAGCAAAAATCATGTATTCAAAAGTAATCACTTTCAAAAAATACTATCCTTGAGATAATTTTCATGCTCATGAGGTTTCAAATATGAAATGAAATGTCGAAGTCAAAATCTTGCTAACACCTCTGACTTTAGGCAAAAAAAAAGAGGGTAAGAGAAATAAAGGATCCATATTTTTAAACTCAAAAATTAACTATTCAGATCGGAAAACTTCAGCAGAGTTTTGGGTTCGGTATTCAGAGTTTTGGGTTTGGTATACGAGTATTCTCCTAATCATAACTCCGAAGAGAGCTACAATTTGTTCCGACCGAGAATCGGCCATTGAGGATGGCCGGAAGCATCTTACTTTACTTTTAATGGCACAACAGCCCATGGAGGGCCTAGGCCACTCGCATCCACTCATGTTGTGCGTGTTATATTTGTACATGAATGGAAGGGACCTACAGTTTAATGCCGAATCCGAACGGCGAATTGAAAAGCTTTTCATAGCTATTTTTACTCTTGTAGGTTTGCCATTGCCTGCCAAGAGGTGGTGCCGTGTAGAAAAATTATTTTTTTCTGCTTTTTTTTTTTTGATTTTGCCTGTGCCGAGATTCGAACCCCGAACATTCTGCGTAGCAGCCCAACACACTACCACTACGCCACAGCGACCACATCAGTAATTTGAATTTCACCTTCTTGAAGACGAGAACCCAAATCAGTTTTAAGTAAACTGTTTTTCTAATTTGACCAGATTTTTCCTTATTCACATAGTCTCGATTTGATGCTTTTTACGATCATGTTTTTGGCTCTCAGAAACTTGCTATATTTATTTATCCTCTTGATGCTATATTCACATAACTCTCCGATTCGATTGTTTTAGTGTAAAAACTTCTGCCTTGATTTACTAGATGTGAGCATAGTTCATAATCACAAACACTTTCCAGAATTGGCACAATCTTATTCAACTGTGCTAATAGACTCTTTGATGTGATGTAGAGGTCTCGTAGCGATGTAATATCACCATAAGTAATATCACAGCAGCAGGTTGAACTCGTATTGTACCGGTGACACCTATACCGGCTTTTTTCAACACTAAAGTTTCGCTGCTCTCTGAAGAATTTCATGAATTAAATTCCCTGTAATGGAAAGAGAGAACCAATTCCTTGATTGATCCTTCCTGAATGATAATGAGTTTAGAGCGTAGCGTATTTTTAGTAACTCATAATTTTTCTTCATTTTATTTATTAACAAAGAATTAAATCATAGAATGTTGTGCTATTAACAATTGAAAAATGAATAATGGCATACTTCTAGGAGTTGTAGTTTTGTTAAGCGAGTTTCGTAATGTAGTACGATCGATCTATATAAGTTTAAGTTCGACTTCAAATCATAATGAGAAATGATAAAAAAGTTTTGATGAAATATATAAAAAATTTACAATTAGTTGACTGACATGCATACTTATGTTGAGGAGTGGGCCGTTTGGGCCATTAAAAAAGAGAGGATATTTAAGAAGTTGAGTAACTTTAGATATTCAAAAAGGAATAGAAATCTATGCAGAAATGATGAACAGAAATTTTGGAATAACAGTTGAAAAATTACTTTTGTTTAACTTAGCATATGCTTAGGAGCTGAAGAATTGTGTGTTAACTTCGAACCATATTTCTGGAAGAAGTCAAAAAGTTAGAAAACATTGAGAGCTACTGTAAAATAAATAAGGAAAGTAAATATAGTAGTATATACTTAACTGTAAAACAATATAGCATACTTTTAGGAGTGTGAGTATGGTTTTTCATTTTTGACTTTAAGTAAATTCTTTTTTTTTTACGCACTAGTCTCACCTATTAAGAAGTTAAATTTTAGCTCTACATTTTACATACTTCCAGCCAGCTATAAATTTTTAACCAAGGGAATTATATTTAATTAATTATTTTTGGTAAATTAGGTTAGTTTCATTTTGTCCGGCAGTAGACGGAGTTAGAAGACTTCAATGACTGTTTTGTTTTTTTCTAGTGAAGTGAATCTTTATTTCGCGTGGCGGTATTTTTGAATGAATTCTGCAAGTTTTAAACTCAATTTATTTTTTGCTGGTTTTGTGTTTTTCACATACACACAAACTAATGTAATGTGACAGCATTATTAACACCCAGCCAAAGGAAAATACATACATACATTTAAATACTGTGTTTAAGCTATTAAAATTTGAAAATTATTGTTGCGTTAATGTTTTGACATTAATAAGTTTTATTGGTTTTTTCTCTGATTTTTATTTAGTACGGTATGTTTGCAAACAGATTTGCACCGTCAAAATAATTTATTTTATTTATTTTTTATTTTGCCTATACAATATAATTTTATTACAAAGTATAAAACGTATGCATTGAAACAGCAATGCAAATTCATATCGAGGGTGTTAATATTTAATGAAAGAAAATTTATTATTAAAATATACAAAACAAATGGCACGTAATAGTTTCTGAGCGTATGGCCAATTTGATAAGGGAAATTTATTGCAATAGGTATATCTGTGGCCACAAGGAATAATAGCTGAAGTCGAATTAAGAAAATAAAATCCCCCCTAAAATCTCAAAATGTTGAAAGTTGAAAGTTTTTAAATTATTGGATTTTAATTATTAAAATCTATGACAATTGCTAAATTGGAAAACTTTTGCAAGAACTCCCAACATTTTGGAATTTATAATGAAAACTATGCAATAAGTTTTAATATATCCTAAGTCAACTTTGGCTGTTATCCCTTGTGGCCACAGATATAGTAAGTAGTTCGTTTGGAATTGTGTCATGAATGAAAGTCAATTTAACACAAACTTTTTGGAGCATTTGAGGCTGAATGAAATCTTCCAGTTGGTTGAGATGCAAATCATCAATTCTCTCAAAGAGCTGACGTTTCCAGTTCCTCTGAATATTTTTCTTCTATCCAACACGGCATGTTCTAGGGTGCCCGGTATAGCTAAGATGATAGAAATTGAGTCCTTGGCTGGTTCGCTGTGCTATTTTTCTTTTGCTACCTTTACTTTACTTTACTTTTAATGGCACAACGGCCCATGGAGGGCGTAGGCCGAGCTTTTCGCTTTTCGCTTTTCGCATCCACTCATGTTGTGCGTGTTATATTTGTACATGAATGGAAAGGACCTACTTTTTGATTTTGCCTGTGCCGAGATTCGAACCCCGGACACTCTGCGCAGCAGTCCAACGCTCTACCACTACGCCACAGCGACCACTTTTGCTACCTCGTCAAGGGTAAATGACGTTTCTACCATTGTGATTACCTCGACATACTTTGAGGCGTTTAAGCAAAAACATAAAAAAAAAAAAAAAATCACTCTGGGACAAGAAGCAACTACTTATTAATAACTTTAAAGCTTATCTTGTTGCAGCATGGAACGCCATCAACACCACCACAAATGGCATATAAAATAACATTGCAAGTAAGCATTTTATGAAACCGCAATTTTTATACGCTGCCATATGGTAGAGTAATGATAATAAACTCCTAAAAATATACTACACGAAAATATAAAACAACAGAACACAACATATCAACAGTTTGTGTTCATGCAACACACACCACACACCACACATTTACATTCACACTTATGTGTGGCTTGGTATTGGTTGATGTTTGGTGGTGTGAGTATGGCGACAAAGTGACAATGACTGCTGGGGTAAAATGTCGTCACATTGACGATAACATTACGTTAAAAAAAACACACACAATACACAGACACACTTTTACGCATACATACTTGGATTTACAAGCAAAAACACAAAAACACGCATGCATCCATACACACTCAGTTTTCTATTGCCTGGCAGTGCTTCACTGTAGCCGGCAGGCAGTGAAGTAGCAAGAGCAGCTGCAGAATAAACGCGACCCATCAGCAGCTGATGCTTTTGCGTGTATGTGTGTGCGGGCTTTACGTTTTTTACGCCTTATCCTAAACATAAGTAGATATAATATTTCTGAAGTTCTTTTTTCTGCTTCAGCTCTGTTGCTTGAGCTTGCATCACGACGCCACTGACATGTTACACGCTTTTGAGGCATTTTATTGTTTTTTGTTTTTTGTTTGAATTACTTTGTTGGTGTGTGTACTGATGATTTCTTCATGGTGTTTTGTTTATTTTTTTGGGGGCTCTCTTATGTTATTTTGTTCTTCAAGCGTAATTTTCCATCTTGGATGTTGATGATGGCAAAAAGGATGGCACTGATGATTTTTATTTTTTTTTCTGTTTTTTTTCCTTTCTTACATTGAATCGGAAATGTCATTTTGTTTTGCTGTGACTGTTTCTACATATTTCTGTTGGGATTTGCTTTTCCCATCGCCTGATTTTCATTTATTGTGGTCATGAGCTTTCAGCACGTTCGTATTTTTGCCTTTATTTTTTCTGTGAATTTATTCTCATCTTTTTTATATTTCCTCCAGCACCAAAGCATATTGAATTTTAAAAGCAATTTGCAAGTAATACAGTTGCTCAGCGTTCGGCGCTCAACACCACAAAAATGAAGTTCTGCTGTTGATGGCGTGGCGGTGGCAGCGCTGTCGTATGTTGCCAATGTTGTTGCTGTTTTTGTTTATGATGAGCGTGTGTACGTTGTTATGGTGAATACGGTCGTCATCAGCATCATCACACAGTACGTCGTCATTGCTATTCACTTGCACTGTGTGTGACGGGGGATGTTATTTGTGGTGTTGTTGCTGCTTACTGTTGCTGATGGTGGTGTCCATAGCGATGGCAACGCCAGCGCAAGTGAAATTAATTTATGTTCTGTTGCGAAGATAAGATTTTTTAATGTAGTTACAATTTTATTTAAACGAAATTGTACAACTGACGTGGCACTGGTTAGTAGAAGAAAATATATGGAATTCGAAACATAATTTTAGGAATTGAATTTTGTCTTTAAAACATTTCGAATGTCAAATCGAAATTGTACAAAATTATCCGCGTAATACAGCCATGGCTTCAGACAAATGCTCTATTGGAAATATCAGAAAACAGGATAAGGAAATATGTGAAATATAGAAAATAGCGTAGAATTCTTGTAGAAATAGGAGGAGAATATCTTAAAAATGTCTGAAACTTAATTTCTTGGTTTTTTGTATTATCAAAAATGTAAAAACATGGTAAAAGGAGCAAAAAAGGTTACACTGTATTTAAAAAAAAATTATATAGCATAGTTCTGGAAGTTGGAGTAATTATATTATACAATATTCAAACCCAAATTCTACGAAGGAATCGAAATTACTATGCAATGCGTGCGTAATATCGCTAAAATCATCAAAGCCAAAACTAAGATAAGACTTATTTACTTACTTAGCTGGCACTACAACCGATGATCGGTCTTGGCCTGCTCCACAAAGCTTCGCCAGTCACCTCTGCTATGCGCGAGCTGGCGCCAGTTGATAAGGCCAAGTGCAGTCAGGTTGCCCTGCACCTGGTCTTTCCAACGGAGATTAGGACGTCCCCTTCTGCGTGTTCCTCCACCGTGGTTCGAATAAAACACCCTTCTAGCCGGAGCGCTTTCTAAGATAAGATGTTAAGGCAATTTTTGGCAGTGAAAGGTTTAATTTATGCAGCATACTTTTTTGGAGTAGGGGAGTTTTCTTGATGTTAATCAGAACCAAAGAAACCAAAATATTGGGTCTATGAATCATAAAAAGAAATTATGCACTGTGGAAGAAGTAGGCAATGAGAATGGAAAAAATTGAGCATAGTTTTAGGAGTTAAAATTATATAATATATACTTTCCTTACTTTTAATGGCCCAACAGCCCATGGAGGGCCTAGGCCGAGCTTTTCGCTTTTCGCATCCACTCATGTTGTGCGTGTTATATTTTTACATGAATGGAAGGGACCTACAGTTTAATACCGAATCGGAACGGCGAAGTGAAAAGCTTTTCATAGCAATTTTTACTCTTGTAGGTTTGCCATTGCCTGCCAAGAGGAGGTGCCGTGTAGAAAAATTATTTTTTCTACTTTTTGATTTTGCCTGTGCCGAGATTCGAACCCCGGACACTTTGCGTAGCAGTCCAACGCACTACCACTACGCCACAGCGACCACTTACTTACTTAGCTGGCGCTACAACTGATGATCGGTCTTGGCCGCCTCCACAAAGCTTCGCCAGTCACTTCTGGCGCTGGCGCCAGTTGATAAGGCCAAGTGCAGTCAGGTTGCCCTGCACCTGGTCTTTCCAACGGAGATTAGGTATCCCCTTCTGCGTGTTCTTCCACCGTGGTTCGAATAAAACACCCTTCTAGCCGGAGCGCTTTCTTCCATTCGCTCAACATGACCCAGCCAGCGAAGCCGCTGGAGTTTTATACGCTTGACTATGTCAGTGTCGGCGTACAGCTCATACAGCTCATCGTTCCATCTTATTCGATACACGTCGCCCACGCATACTGGATCTTACGGAGTATCTTCTTCTCGAACGCTCCTAACAGCCTCTCATCATTGATGGTCAATGTCCACGTCTCTGCGCCATACATTAGGACGGGAAGGATGAGGGACTTATAGAGCGTTATTTTCGTCGGTCGAGAGAGGGCTCTACTTCTCAATTGCCTACTGAGCCCGTAGTAACACCTGTTGGCAAGAGTTACTCTCCGCTTGATCTCAAGGCTGACATTATTGTTGGTGTTTATGCTGGATCCTAGGTAAACGAAATCCTTGACGACTTCAAAAGTGTAGTTGTCAACAGTGACATTTTGTCCAAGACCCCGTGACTCTTTGTTTGTTGACACAAGGTATTTCGTTTTGTCCTCGTTCACCACTAGACCCACACGACGAGACTCCCTTTCCAGGTTGGAGAATGCTGCACTGACTGCTCGAGCGTTTTTGCCAATGATGTCAATATCATCAGCGTATGCTAGCAGCATGACCCTCTTGTAGAAGATAGTGCTAGAGATGTCGATGTTCGCAGCTCGAATTATTTTCTCCAGCATAAGGTTAAAGAAGTCGCACGATAGGGAGTCACCTTGTCTGAAACCTCTTTTGGTATCAAATGGTGCGGAGAGGTCTGTCCCAATTTTCACTGCGCTGGTGGTGTTGGTCAGTGTCATTTTGCAAAGACGAATGAGCTTTGCAGGGATACCAAAATCAGACATTGTGGCGTACAAGTGATCCCTAATCGTGCTGTCGAAGACGGCTTTATAATCGACAAATAGATGATGGGTGTCGATCTGTCACAGCGACCACTAAGACACTTAAAAATATGTCAGAATTTGAGAAATTTTATTATTGAAAAATAATATTCATAATACAATTATGAATGTATTTATATCCTTACCTCGGTGCAACTAGAGCTGCAGCATGCTAGTATTACGATCTCATGGGTCCTCGGGTTCAATTCCCATAAAAACCCTTGGCTCTAAAAAATTGTATTTGATGATATTTTTTCTTTTAAAAATGCTTAACAATTACTAATAGCGACTAATAGCCCAAGAATCTATGACATTCAATCACTAAATAGTGTAAATGCCAACTTTGAGATAAACCAAACTAACTTTGAACCGTTTGCGGTAGATCAATCACCTGCCCAGATGGTAAGAGCAACATCTCCGAAGCGGAGATGGAATAATGGAATAACATCTATCGCTACAAAATTAAAACAATCTTATTTGTAATAATGCCATATAATGCCACATACTTATGTATGTTTGTAGTATGTATGCCTACTTCTCAGTTTGCTAGAGAACCCATCTGAATCACTGCTGAACATTCTCCCTAAGCCCTACATACATCTTAAAAAATTAAACATTCAATCACGCTTCTCACTATGCTGCAGTCATCAGTATTGATTTAATTTTTACAACACCTAAAAGTATGCACATTACAATACCCTACAAAATACCTGAGCTGCTTTGCTTAAGTACTTGATAAACCTTTCAGCATGCCGGTGAACATGTGTGGGTGTATGTTATAGCTATGTTATACACCTAGAGAGAGGCGGAGAGGAAGTAAGAAATCTATGTGAAAATCTTTCGCAACATCAAATTTTATCTTTTTTTTTTTGCAACTTTTTCTTCTACTTCTTCTGTGTTTTCTTCTACACATGTGCTGCAGATACTTCACCGGTTTTCCTTCCTCGCTTTCTTTCCTTCGCTTACTGATATTATGTTACATTATCCTAGCGTATCTAACAATGTAGTATGTAGTAGATATCTCTACTTCTTCATGTTATTCTACTGTTTTTTGTTTTTTTTTTTTGCTGAAGTGAAAAAATATAAACATTAAAATGCCAACAGGGAAAATGAAGTTACAAACATCGCATTAATACGTGACGCTGTAACATTATTAGAAAATGTTGTTGCTGCTACTTCCCAGCCACGTTATTTTTGTTTTTTTTTTTATTGTTTGTTGGTATGAATGTATGCTCGATTGTGCGGCAGCATCGCACGTGAAGCTATGCGCGCTTCACATCGCTAGCGTCGTCCCCATAAACGCCGTCTCCTTCGTCTCCATGCTCTTGATGCTGCTTATTTTGCTTTGGCATTGGTATGTTTGTTGCTGTTTGTGTTTGCTGCTGCTGCTAATGCTGTTGCTGTTGTTGCTGCTGTTGTTGTTGCTGTTATAACATACGACAATTACTTGCGCCAAGCTCTAACGTGTGAGTATCTAGCTCTCAAATTGGTTGAATACTCGAGCCCCTTTTTATCATCCTCCTCCCTTTCTTCATATTCTGGCTACATGAAAATTGTATTCTACAAATACAAAAAAAAAAAAAGAAAAGGGTTCTGCTTTTGCTGTTTACTTCTTTTTCTGTTTCTGCACACATTTGCCCAACATCTTTGGTTTATATTTTTTTGTTGGTTTTTCCTCTTTTTTCTGCACGTATGCTCAATATGTCAATTTTACATGCTTTGTGGATTTACATTAGGGAGTTGTTGGAAGCAAAGAAAAAAGAAAATGTTAAAAATGTTTGCTTTTTCATCAAGTAATATTGCACATACATATTTCTTTTTCCTGTTCTTAGTTTGTTTAAGGATTTTTCTCACTTCTCGCTAATATAAATTACAAGTTGGAGAATATCAAACGTTGCCTGTGAATTTTGCCTTTGCTTTTATTATGATACTCTATGAATGATTTCTTTGGAATGTAGATGCTTACCTAATGAAATATTTTGGTATTCTCTCGGTTTCTAATCATCTCATGTAAAAAAAGTAAAAGAAAATTAACGAAATCAATCAATAGGAATTACTGTTGGACTTAGGTAGCAACTTTGAGTGTATGAGTGCCCCCTAGCCGTATCATATTGGTCTACGTGTAATCGCCATTCACTTTACAATACTTGTATTTACCTAGTTCCAATAACGCAACAATTTTTGGTCAATTAGAAGTTTTCCTACGGCATAGACTTCATGTAAAGCTCAAGCCAGAAAATCTGTGAGTTAGCTAATGAATCAGTCATTGAATCAATGAAAGTGTAGGCTCGTCTATCCCTCAAGCTTGGAATAAGGGCTTTTGGACATACATACGTATACCGATGTTTGCGAACAGCATTTTTGAGCTAAAAAATTGTCTCTAAATTATGTAGTATATTTTCAGGCGAATTGATTTTTTTAATTTACTTCCAATTTCCCAGCTCTCAGCTCCGCTGACTGGCCTGGCAATGTTTGGATAATACGTAAATGCTCCAATGCGAAATCTTAATAATATCTTAAATGAGAACTTATTCAAATTTTCCAATTAAATTCCTTTTATTTACTTACTAACAAAAATAAAATGAGTACCACACGTGATCGGAGATTATGGTACAATTTTTGTTTTCCCATGTTGCAAGCTACTTAGACGCAGAACTTAATTTCAATAACTTTTATCTTTTCCCATTGTGCAGTACTAACCTCATTTAAACCCATTTAAACGAACATAAAAATGTGCTCTACTTAAACAATCGCTTTTTATTTTATTTTTAGGATTTGTTTTTTTTTTCGCGTAAAGTAGTAGAAAATATTAGTTGAAATAGCTGTAGTTGAATAGTGAATTAAGCCCTTGATGCACGAAAGTGCAATAATATAGTAGTAGAAAATATAGTAGGAAACAGTTGAAGAAAATAGTAGTATAAAAAAAGAAGTAAATATGTTATACAAAAGTAGCAGAATAGAAGTAGTAGAAACGTAGAAATTGTAATACAAATAGTAATAGTAACGGAAAAGTAAATAAAGAAGTTTCACTTTAAAACGATTATCCTAAAAGTATACTATACTATTGAGAGTGAGATCGAAAAAATCCGGTAACTTTGAAAGACCACTCTTCATCTGAATGAAAAATTCAAACAGTAGGCTTTGCGTTGGAGAAATTCTGATGAAATACAATCACATGTTTTTTGACTTGTGAACTTTCAGTTGGGTCATGGCATCGGAAGTGAAAGACGCGATTTAGTTGTTGAATCCGCAGTGGAGCCAGAAAACCATTGCAAATAAGGCGAAAGTTGCACAAAACGCTGTCTCGATGATTCTTAAGAAATTGAATACAGACTTAACAGTTGCTAGAAAATATGGTTGTGGAAGGAAATGCGGTTTCGTGTCTCCACAAAAGACGAAAGAAGGCGAAGAAAGTCGTTGCTCTCTTAGAGAAGAATCCAGCGTTGACTAATCGAAAATTGGCGAAAAAAGCTAGTTGTAGAGAGTTTTTAATTCGTAAAATTAATAAAGATGCGTGCCTTAAAACATACAAAGTGCAGTCAGTCCCGACAGGAATGCTACTAAGAACTTGGTAGCCCAGAGCCGAGCTAAAAAGTTGAAGACAGATTTTATCCAAATATTCGATTACTTTGTTATCGACGATGAAACATACGTGTTGTCTAAATTTTCTCAATTGCCTGGTCAAGAGTTTTACACCGCAAAGGAACGAGGAGGAGTTGAGGAAAGATTTAGGATAAAACAAAAGTCCAAGTTCCCGAAGAAGTTTTTGGTTTGGCAAGCGATTTGTAGTTATGGGTTAAGGAGTAAAAGCTTCGTAACAAGTGGGGCACTGTTAACGCCGAAATTTATGTGAAGGAGTGCCTCCAGAAGAGATTGCTGCCCTTCATTGGAAAGCACAATGAATGTATCTACTTTCTTCCTGCCACTACAGTAAAGTAACCCTTAAATGGTTCGAAGACCAAAACATCACACTGGTACCAAAAATCGCCAACCCATCAAATTGTCCAGAACTTCGGCCTATCGAGAGATATTAGTGGGCTCTAGAAAGGCAACAAACAAAGAAGCTAAATCTAAATCCATGGAAGATTTAGAAATAAGTGGAATGCTGCCGCCAAGATTGCCTCTGAAATGACAGTAAAGGCGCTAATGGCAGGCATACCGGAAAAGCTGTCCGAATTCTGTAAAAAACAACAAACAAATTAGTTTTATTGATCATTTTATCAGGAATAAAATTTTCTTTTCAAAACTGTTTACATTTTTTTTATTTGCTTAAGGGATTTCAATGCTAGGACAATTTAAAGTTATCCGATTTGTTCGATCTCACTCCTTATGTTATTATTTTGTGCCAGTGGGATTGAATATAGGGGGGATTTCAATCCCAGTTACATTTTTGCTGTAACATGGTCAACAAACGTCCTTTTATTAAATCTTATTACTGTACAGTGAACGTGTCTGGAGATATAACCTAAAAAGCATTAGGATGCAATGGAATTACCACTCGACCTTTCGAACCCTACCCATTTTTTCCACAGAACGTTATTGACAAATTATACCTCCATACCAAATCTTAGTATCATACAACAAACGACTTCTGAAATATCCCTTAATGCAATTTCAGACAATATGAGAGTTGCCACATCCTCTTTTAAACTATCCACCTATCTTTCTACTATAATATGGGTTTGTCAACTAACGTTCTTCTACCGAATGTGAGTACTGTTCTGTAAGTAATTGTACTGCAAGTAATAATGTACCCAAAAAGAATTTGATTTGTATGGCAGGTGCCACACCTACATTTCCAAGCATTTCCATATTGTCCCCACAATAAGCTATACACAAATAATGACTTCATACCAAATTTAAATATAATACCACAAATAGTTACTGAGAAACCCTGCAATGAAAATTCAAGTTATTTGGGATGTACCACACCCCTTTTTCAATCGCCACCCATGGCATTGTCAACTAATGCCCTCGTAGCAAATATCATTTCCCTCTGAAGTAATTCCGGAGATATATACGAAATAGGATATAGATTGTATGGACGAAAGTTTCGTCTTACTCAAAAGATTGGTCTTTGCGCTAAGTTGTTACAGAAATTTTGCACATTTATTTTTTATATAAATATTACAAATAATTTAAAGAGATAGCTTCTTACTCCGAATTTATGCCTCCGGAAGGAATGTAATCCACAAATTTTATTGTTTTTTATATTTTGCAGTAAATAGTAGTTCCAACTGGGTTGCATATGAGTCAAGTTCTTTATCAGTAAAGTAATGAGTCGGAGACGGGTTCGCTTCACATACCCCCAGTCAAAGAAGCATTGAGTCTGAGTAAACTGATGATTCAGTGACACATTGAGTCTGTGAAGTACTTGTGCAGAGAATAATTTAATCTGTAAAGCAATGAGAGTGTGTAATTGCGAGTGAAGCAATGACTCTGTAAAGCAATGGGCCCGTAAGTGAGGCCCGTAAATGATTCAGTGTAACATTGACTGTATAAGGCAATAGATTCGTGCGAATCAATGAGTGTTGATCAGAGAGTCGGAGAGTGAAGCAGTGAGTCTGTAAAGCAGTGAGTCTGTAAAGCAGTGAGTCTGTAAAGCAGTGAGTCTGTAAAGCAGTGAGTTTTCAAGGTAGCGAGTCTGTAAAACAGTTAAGTCAGTGAGGCAATAGGTCTCTGATGCTGAGTAGCTGTATGTCTGTAAAGCATTGATCAAGAGAAACAATGAGTCTGTAAAGCTGTGATCAAGAGAAACAATGAGTCTGTAAAGCAGTGATCAAGAGAAACAATGAGTCTGTAAAGCTGTGATCAAGAGAAACAATGAGTCTGTAAAGCAGTGATCAAGAGAAACAATGAGTCTGTAAAGCAGTAATACAGGGCATCAGTGATTCTGTGAAGGAATGACCCTGTGAATCAATCAGTATAATATCAATAATATCAGTGAAGTAGTGAGTTCGTTAAGTAATGAGTCTGTGTAGCAGTGATTTATAGTACTTATCTATCTATAAGTCACTTAATCAACCAAAGGACCAGACCTCAAAGAGAATAATAACAGGCAATGGAACAATTGTGGTAGCTCAACTTGTTATTCTCATTTACTTTGCAATATTTTTAAAAATAAATGATTCTCTCATAATGGTGACTAATGCGAAACCGTGACCGTTTCTGAAATGTGAAAGTTTATATGGTATATGCATTTCTCTTTAACTTCATAACTTTTCTAAAGCATATTTTTAGGCGAGGCTATCGTTATAATGAAATACTGGAAAGTACATACCCGTACATAAATATAAAATAATATTAGGCACACAAACATAATTACTATGAATCGATGGCGTATGGTCTGGCGGGGGAGGTGTAAATGTTATTTCTGCTAATCGCCGCCCTAGCAACGCCCATTCAGCACATGCTCAACACCTCATACCCTGCTAAATATATTTAACCCTATCATTCAATTATAATTATTTTTTTCTGGAAATATTTCCCCAATTATTGTAGTAAGTAGTTTCAGTATATCGAAAGTCTACCATATTATTTTGTACAAGGATAAAAAAGTATTAAATTACAAAAGTATCATGCTACATAAATACTTCATACATATCTAAGTACATATAGTTTTCTTATGCTAGTTTCTTTTCGAAACATCTTCCTCTCTTTGGTGCACCGTTAGCTCTCTGCACGTGCTGCTGGCTATCCTTTATGTGTGCAGATATTTCGTTAGAAAAGGATAGCAAAATTTGTGTGTGTGTGTAAAGTGTGAAGTCATCGTTTTATAATCAACTTTTTTTTTATTCCACTTAAACATATTTTCTATATATTGGCGACTCTATCATTGTGTGATAGTATCCTTTTTTTGATTACATATATACATTATATACACAAACACACACACAAACACACACACACACACGCAGACATATGCTGGTACACTCAACATGATAGTTGTAGTCGTAATATTATTTGCTCGTATTCTTGTTGTTGCTATAGAAAAGCATGAATGTATGAATGAAAGTATGTATGTATGAACCATGTATATTGTGTGTAGCTTTTTCCCTTTATTTTTTTTGTTCTTGTTGTTGTTTTCGTTGCTGCTGCTGCTGCTGTGTTACTTTGGGGCACAAATTATTCGAAATTAAATTGACCGAGAAGAGAATGATGGAGAAAGTTATTAGATGAACGGACAGAAAAACAGACGAATAGCCAAATGGTAGGACGTTTGTCTGTCTGTATGAAAGGCAGTGTGTTGTGTGGGGCTGTGAGTTATGAGCGAAGGGGGAGGATGGGTTAGAAATATGTAGCTAGGCTGTCGACAGACATTCAATGGCAGCAATATGTTGAACGCACGTTCTGGCAGAGGGGACAACGTGATGAATATGAAAGTAAGTAGTTTACACTGAGAACAAGTGGTAGTCATGTCGCTATACTCTTTTCCACCCTCGCCGGCAGCTACACTACTAAATTTTCTGCTTATTTTTTAGGTTTTTCCTTTATTCGCCTCCCCTCTCTTCGTTTATTTTAAGTCTGCTTTTATTAAAACGAAAATGTCTGCACAAAGAAACAAAAAAAAACACTAAAAAAAAAAAGAAAGAAGAACTGCTGCGACTTGTAGAGTCAATATTTATAAAGTGACTCACAAAACACGACGATGGCGATGGCAATGGCGATGACGACAACGACAACGACAACGACGGAGCAGCAAAGGAAAAAGGCAATTTGTAAAGTGTAAATTTAGCAAAAAGAAGCAGCAACAACACAAAAGAAACAAAATGTTTGTTGACAAATTTCTACATAGCAAATGCACGTGTGTGTGTGTGTGCGAGTGTCTCTGTTGAACTTTCAAGTGCTAATGAAGCATGATATATTCAAAGGCAAACATTCCTAACACATACAACGTCATACATACTTGGCTATGCATAAGTAAAGTATATGTGCGAGTAAGTATGTATGTGTTGCTTTCTACACTGTTGTTGTTTTTTGCAAGTGTTTTTAGTTTTTCTCCTTTCTTTTTGCATTGCATGCTTTCAGGCGAGTGAGTAGAAGCGGGTGAGTTGGTCATTTTATTTTAACTCGTTTTTAGTGGGTAGTGTTTGTGTATGCGACTTCGGTGTACGTGCAATATGCAGAATATTCGTACAATAAAAAATGTTGCCGATGTCGATGATGTTGTTGATGTTGTGTTGTGAGTTGCTTGTAAATGACATCAGCTTTTTAATGAAATTGCCCTATTTACAGTTTCTATATATATCTAAAAGTTTATGAAGTTTAAGTGTATTTGGTTGAAGGGAAAATTTACTGCATATTTTTGTGAGTTACGCGTATAAGTTATAATAAAATTAATAATATTACATAATTTTTTGTTTATTTGTGACATAAAAATATGTTTTCCAATTGAGCGGCCTCTCTGCCCATGGCACAATAGTTTTTGCCGTGCGTTATTAGAAAATATGGAAAATATGGAAGGCCGCAAGCAAGGGAAATTTAGAGAGAGTGTTGATTGATTTTAGGGTTTTAATGTATTGGTGCAATGTTGTACTTTTTGCAATTAGAGGTAATTGTGTGGAAAAATAAAAAATACTAATTAAGAAACGAGAACTGTTTTACCTTCGGAAAAACTTTTGAAATTGGCATCTTACCATTAAGCAGAACAATAAAGAAAGATAAGCACGTCTCAAAATTGATTTTTATTAGTTTGAGGTTTTCTTTCTCTCGGCTCTGAGATATGGTGAGAACTGACTGGTGACTGATTGAAAACTGATCACCAAAATCCAGCCCAAACCGCTGAACATTAAGTTTTGGGTGCATAATACTCCAAATACAATAATACAAATACATAAAAAGAAATTTATATTTATTCTTATCAAATGTCGCTGAGCTTGTACAAGATAACACTTACACACACGTATAAAGTATGCGAAGTCCACATCCTCCAGATTCCAATAAGAAAGTGGTGAGATTGAACATCATTGCTTGACTCCTACGTTGGTGTTGAATTAGAACAGGCTCCACTGGCCTAAGTATGTACTTATGTTCTACCAAAGGACAGTTAGTCTTATATGTTAGTCTTATGTATGTACATGTAATTATAACTTTTATTATTGTTCTTAATTGTTATGCAATAAAAAGTATACTTATAGGCGTACAATAAATATACTTACTTGTACATTTTTATTGCTAATAAAATTGTTTGTATAATATTGATTGCAATTGATCGTGGTCGCTGTGGCGTAGTGGTAGTGCGTGAGCGGTTACGTAGAGTGTCCAGGGTTGGAATCTCGGCACAGGCAAATCAAAAAGTAGATAAAATAATTTTTTTACCGGCACCACCTCTTGGCAGGCAATGACAAAACTACAAAAGTAAAAACTGCCTTACTCATATACAAATAAAGGGTGATTTTTTAAGAGTTTGGTTTTTGACAATTCAAAAAAACATAGAAATTTTACAAAAGTGAATGAAATTTTTATTTGGATCGATAAATCCTGCCATTTACTTCAAAGATAATTTCACTTAAATGTTGCCCGCGGTTACGCTTCAAGAGGTCTATTCTGAAGGTCCAATTTTGACACACTTTTTCATACATTTCGGCCGAAATCTCACCAATGACGCAATGATGCGTTCAATTTTGGGTTTCCAAAGCAGCAATCGTGTTTGGCTTGTCCCTATAGACAATAGACTTAACAACACCACAAAAAATAGTCTAACGGGGTCAAATCACACGATATTGGTGGTCAATTGACTACACCAAAACGTGAGATTAACTGCTCACCAAAATTCGCCTCTAAATTGATGCATGATTTCGCGTGCAGTGTGGCATGTGGCATCGTCCTGTTGGAACCACATGTCGGCCAAGTCCAATTCTTGCATTTTCGGCAAAAAAAAACGTGTTATCATCGAAAGGTATCTTTCTCCATTAACCGTAACGTTGCGGCCTTCATCGTCTTTGAAGAAGTACAGCCTCATGATGCCGCCTGCCCATAAACAGTGCATTTTTCGGGATGCATTGGTAGCTGCTGAATTTCCTCTGGCTGGTCTTTACTCCAAATACGGCAATTCTGCTTATTCACGTATCTATTGAAGCAAAAATGAGCCTCGTCGCTAAATGGAGTATAGCTTGCGAAATACTTTTTTCACAGCGCATGAATTTTGATAATAAATTTCAATAATTTGCAAACATTGTTCAGGCGTAAGTCTATTCGTGATGAAATGGCAAACCAAACTGAGCATTTTTTACTTTGGCAGATGTCAACAATCACGCCTGAACTGTCAGAAATATAAACGTCAAAAACCAAGTAGAAAAAAAATCACCCTTTTCTAACACACACAACATGAGTGGCTGCGGAAAGCTCAGCCTAGGCCCTCCATGGGCTGTCATGCCATTAAAAGAAAATAATTGATTGTAATAATGCATACATTTTAATTCAATTCCTTTTACAAGACAAGACGTAAAGTATGCTACGCAAAATTCTTATAACATCATTTTAATATAATTTTTTTTATTTTTTAATATAATTCATACTTACAATATATATTAAATTTTACATGTGCACACATCATACATACTAACTGCTTGCAGCTTTGCCACAAGCAATGGCCCGCACGCATTCCCTCCCCCCCTCTCCCCCCCCCACAACACTCACGTTTTTTTTTTATTATTAATAAAAGTATAAAGATACATTTCATATGCTCATAGTACAATTACAACCTACACGCTCGTATTACAAGAGTGCCTTGCCTGCGAGTGCCTTTCCTTCGTAACCAACACTACCAACTACACTAACAACTGAACTTATACATACTTACATAAGTACATGCATAAGCAAGCATATGATATTACGTAAACATACGCGTGTATGTATTGTATGTCTCTTTCCGTGTACGGTATCACATCATGATCATGATCAATTTCATTATGATTATGATCATTGCTAATGTGTGTCGACGTATCTTTCAGAATGTACATATGTATGTATCTAAATGGAAATACGTATGCATGTATGAGTATGTGTTATTGTTGAATTGTGCTTACATTTTGTAATTTTGTAATTTTATAATTTTTAATGAAGCATACTTTTAGGATAATGTATAATGTGTTATGACAACCAGATTATAAATTTCTACTTGCATACATATTGTTGGCTGTTTAAAACAAATTTGAATATTTTATCTGTGTGTGTTTAGATTTAATTTAGGGAAAATGAGGCGTTAACTATTGCGCCAAAAGAAATTAAAAATTTATGTTTATGGTTGCAAAACAAGTTCAAATATATTCACATTACGATCTCGGGTGATTTGGATAATTTTATGAACATAAACATGTATATAAATACATACATACATACATATATGTGTGAACTTTCAGTAAATTTAAACTGATGGTAGTAATTTGTCGCTGTAATGTAGTGGTAGTGCGTTGGACTGCTGCGCAGAGTGTCCGGGGTTCGAATCTCGGCACAGGCAAAATCAAAAAGTAGAAAAAATAACTTTTCTACATGGCACCACCTCTTGGCAGGCAATGGCAAACCTACAAGAGTAAAAATTGCTATGAAAAGCTTTTCACTTCGCCGTTCGGATTCGGCATTAAACTGTAGGTCCCTTCCATTCATGTACTAAAATGAACACGCACAACATGAGTGGATGCGAAAAGCGAAAAGCTCGGCCTAGGCCCTCCATGGCTGTTGTGCCATTAAAAGTAAAGTAAAAATATGTTTCCAGCATATTTTCATGGAGACAACGACTCTTGACTTTAATGTTTAGAGTTTTTCGGGTTACGGTTAATTCTCCTTACATGTAATTAGTTTTGTTTTAAAACCATCAGATATGTATGTTTTATGCCCAATCAATCCTTCTGCTTCTATGATCCGCTAATACTAAGAAGTTCAAAGTGTTGTTAATTTAAAACTTGATCCTGAAAATATGCTACATGTAATTTTAAATAAGTACTATGAAATAATAACATTATGTTGTGACTTTTGACTTGACTTTCCTTTCAAAGCCCAGAAGTCACGTTATCGATGGAGGAATCAAGTAAGATTCCAAAAGAAATCCCAAATTATCCTATGCTAGATTCATGTTTTCTTCTGGAAAGCAAACTTTACTAGAGGCCCAATTTAATGAATAACTCCTAATTTTTTTTTTTTGTACTTTGGAGAAAGCCAAGTGCAACTTATGCGATCAAAATGGTTCTGTACGATAATGATTCAATTTTGATTTCCTGTAGTAATTTTTAGATTATTCATTGCCATACGCTTTAGGCTATGTTTCTATAAATGTTAAAGGGAGACTAGATATAGTGATTAGCTGGTTCAGGCACTTGAATTTTTTTCGTAGGAGCAGTCGAATCTGAAAATGCAGCGGGTTGTTAATAGGATCCAAGATTCGTGTATTTCCACTACTTTGTTTCGCGCAAAAGTAATTAGCTCAAAAAGAGAGTGACTGTGGAAGGTTGTTAGACTTCGCGTTCGAGCGAAACTGAAATCTAAAGCAAAGCCCTGTGATCGTTCAAAGCTCCTAACGTGATTTGGGCAAGAGTGCCACTGACCTACATATCTTCAAAGCCTTTAGAAGCAACCCTTTTAAATATTTTAACATATTCCGTTGAAAGCAGCGGGACATCTCGTGGATGGAAATATTAGCATAGGATTCATTGCCAACCTAATATTTACTTTACTTTACTTTTAATGGCACAACAGCCCATGGCCTAGGCCGAGCTTTTCGCATCCACTCATGTTGTGCGTGTTATATTTGTACATGATTGGAAGGGACCTACAGTTTAATGCCGAATCTGAACGGCGCTGTGAAAAGCTTTTCATAGCAATTTTTACTCTTGTAGGTTTGCCATTGCCTGCCAAGAGGTGGTGGCGTGTAGAAAAATTATTTTATCTATTTTTTGATTTTGCCTGTGCCGAGATTCGAACCCCGGACACTCTGCATAGCAGTCCAACGCACTACCACTAGACCACAGCCAACCTAATATAATATTAGAAAAAAATATTGTTATTGCTAAATTAAATAAAAGAAACAACAGTTCAAGAATCAACAGAATGACTATTTCAAAATGGACTTAGGGGTAAGGTTTCCAGACTTTCGGATGGCTCAAGAGTGAAAACTATTATTCTTGTATACGTTTTAAAGAAGATAAGGTACCTGTGTAACTTCTCTAAATGTCACGTCATTCACGTAACAAAGATTCATACATGGATGGATGGATGCACTATCAGAGTCTATTGGAAGACCTTGACCACCTTCAAGATCAAACCATTATGAAAATTTACCACAGCGAGAAGTGAACTCACACCAGAAAACACTTACTGGGGTGCCAACTAAACATTCACCCTGGCCTGGTAAACCAGCGTGCAAAATTATTTGGGTCAGCAATACACAAACTTTCGCAACCCCAATAATTGCCATTTCAAATGGAAAATTTGTTTTTAATATGCGCTCAGTATCTGAAAAGTTGATTTATTGAGCATTTATACCAAATATTTAATTTTGGCTTTTACTAACGCCTAAAAATATGCTTATACATTTTTCAAATATGACATGAAATTCCTATATTTTTATAAAATTTTCCAACTGTTTTACAAACTCTAATTAATTTTTCTCCCCCCTTTTCTTTTCATTTCATTTCAGGTAAGCCAATATCGATTATAAACACAACAATAACAACTACAAATATTCTTATACAAAGAATAACATGTAAGTTATAAGTTTTTCTAAAACTTCTCTTAATTCATATGTATCCCAGGCCTCTATGCATTCCCCTTTTGCTTATGTTTTTCTGTGAAAAATGTATTACTTTTTCATGGAAATGGGAAATCGTCTCTAGTATGAGTACCATTTACATAACTACACTTGGGCATGACATAATTATATACATACATACATACATACAACATGCGAGCATACGTAGAAAAAGAAAACGCAAAAAAAGTGAGAATAAACATTTCACAGCAACACAACAAAAAGTTTTGACACAAAATTCCACATAAACTGAAATGAATGTCAGTTTTTTTTGCTTATGCGCAGTTAGTTAATCAAATTGACACCTACATAATTCAAAGAGGGTACCTAAAAAAGAATTAGAAAATATGACGAGGTCTAAACAAATATCAAACAAAAAATGCAAATAAGTATTCGTTTATGATTATTGTCGTCTCGTCGACGTCGTCTGTCGTTCACATTTCCTGATTGTCAACATTGAAGTTTTGCGAAGCGCAATCTACTATTTGAAGTATGTGTATAAATATGTGTTGAAAAAAGGGTTAGGCTCTCACTGTCATTTGTAGGTAGTTGAGTGAAAATGATGACTACGTTTCGAGTGTAAATATCTAAAATATCTCTGGGGGAGATGGTCGGTCATTGTTTGCAATTTGTTGTCGACTTGAAGTTGTGACATTCCGACTGAGGAGCGAATAAAACTAAATTTGAAACAGTTTCAGCTTTATATATTTTTGTTATACTTAATACTCCATACACATGGATGACAGACAGCAACTACACGAACACATAACTGCGAATTGCCGTTGGCTTCAACTGTTCCCGTCTAGACAACTACTTGATCACGAGGAAAGCAGCAGCAGCAGCAGCAGCCCTAACGCAAGCTTCACTCCTCACACTCTCTCTTCTTCTTGCTCTTGTTGCTTGTCAAATTAGAAATAGATTTAAATTTGAAGTCAGCCACAATTGTGGGCGGTGGTCACGTTGTCGTGTCGCCGCAAAAATAATCGTCTCCGTAAGAACGCGTTTTTATAATTTGACAGATGTGATCGAGTAGCTGCTATCGTCAATGTTATGATGTGTATGGAGTTTAATTCTGAACTCTGGACTCTTGGGTAAATATGAAAATAAAATTCAAATTTTTTCAAAGTTCAACTTTTAATAAAATTCAAGTATGTTGTATGTCATATTTGTACTTCTTTGTGTAAACGTTAAACAAAAGCAATTAGTAAATTATTTACATATTTATGTAAAGTTTACATGACAGTAAATTCAATTAATAGAATAAGTGACAAGCGTTCATGCAATAAACTGCAAATAATAACGAAAATATAATGAATTGAATTTTTACAAATGTTAATTGGGGAAAAATGGTGATTTTTTATAATTGAAATCCATTTTCATCAATTCATCACATGTGTACGTATGTATCATCAAATATGTTCGAACTAGAAGATCAAAGATGTGGGAAGTTAGGTCAAATATTTAAGATATAGAGAATCAGTGTTGCCAGCCCTGAAGAAGTAATACTTAGAATGTGCTTTTTTAAAATCAATTCGTAGTTTTTTATTATGGTTTTGGTTTTGTTTAAAGAAATTGTTAAATGTTGGATGTCCGACCATGCCATTATACGCGCTTGATTGTGGTGGACTCGAACAAGAACAATGTGGCCAATATCAAAGCAGTTTCCTAGACCGTGGTTAATAATGTTATAAAAACTTCTGAATATCTACGTACAATTGGCAGTAGGTATTTGTTTGAAAAGCTCCGCTTCTGCTTTGTTTCTGGTTCAATTTTTTGATTTCATTGTTCGGCCCCTTTAATAGTGCTATACTTGGGAACCCAGCAACGCAACAGAATTTCATAAGTATGATCTGTTTTTGGCATATTTCCGGAAGAGTTGGGGAACTTGCGACCAAGTTGCTTAGTTCTTTGCTATTTAATAGTCCTCACAGATGTAAGTTTTTTTTTGATTAAATCACTTTAATTTCTTAAACTTCTTTCTTTTAATGGCACCACAGCCCATGGGGAGGGGGGGGGGGGGACTAGGCCGAGCTTTTCGAATCCACCCATGTTCGCGAACGGCGAAGTGAAAATCTTTTCATAGTAAATTTTTACTCTTGTAGGTATACCATTGCCTGCAAGAGTTGCTGCGATGTAGAAAAATGGTTGGATTTTGCCTGTGCCAAAATTCGAACCCCGGACACTTTGCCACATGCCACAGCGACCACAATATATTAATAGTATTCGTATATAATGATTTATTAATTGAAATTGCCTTGTTGGCTCAACCGTCATCGTCCTTCACCAACTCTTCGTCAACTAACTTCTCTTTTGCATTTCGTCCACTTCGGTAGAGTTGCATATTTTTCCATTTGTTCGTCTGGTCAGTGATGTACTAAGGAGTGAGATCGAAAAAATCTTAACATATATAAAACTCAATAATTTTTAAACGGTTGATCTTAGAGTTTTGATTTTTTTTTATATTTTACAAATTTTACAAAATATTTTACAAATTACAGAAAAATATAACTTTTATAGTTCTAACCACTATTTTTTGAACTCGTGGACCTTTTTTGGTAAGTCTTCCATTAGAGATTTGATAGTTGTTTCAGACACCGTTTGGAGCAGTTTGCCCATCTTCTTTTAAAATCTTCGATATTTTGGGACACCTTTTTTGTGCTCTTTCAGTTTCTTTTCACAAGAGCCCAATATCTCTCCACTGGTCTTAGCTCCGGACAATTTGGAGAATTAACCTCTCTTGGTACAAAAATTATGTTATTACTTTGGTACCACTCCAGAGCTTTCTTGCCGTAGTGACATGATGCCAAATCGGGCCAAAAATATGTGGACACATTGTGCTCTCTTATGAAAGGAAGAAGCCTTTTTTTCAAACATTCTTTGAGGTATATTTCGGTATTTATAGAGCCCACTGTAACAAACGACTTGCTTCTTTTGCCGCAACTGCATATAGCTTGCCATACCAAGAATTTTTTAGGACATTTTGTCTGCTTTTGGATTCCAAATTTTTCTTCGACATTTTCTCGAGCATCAGGAACATAAATAAATACGTTTCGTCGTCCATTATGCAACATGAGTATTTTTGCATGAAATTCGGTTTTAATTTCCGAGCCCTACTTTTGGGGTCTAAATTTCTTGCAGCATTCCTGCGAGGAGCTTTTTGGACTTTGTATGATTTGAAACCTGCATTGGCTTTAACTTTTCGCACCAAATAGTCAGAGCACTGGGCTAACCGGGCAGCTTTTCTTGCAGATGTGTTTGGCGATCTTTTCAATATGCTTTCTATTTTCTTGGCTTTCCCAATATCATGTGGTCCTTGTTTGCTTCCCGAGAGATAGATTTCCTATCTATGGTCGTCAAATTCTCCTGAAACTGTTTAATAACATTGGAAACAGTTCGACGACAGACCTTCAATTCTTTGGCCAATTTTTTGTAGGACACATTTGGATTTTTTTGAAAATTATAATAAAAATATTAAGACGTATTTCTTTTTCTTCACTCATTTTGATCTAACTCACAATAAATCAACATGTTTGTCATTAAAAATAATAATTGACATATTTTTCAAAGATAACTAGATCAAAGAAATTTTTAAATTTTACACCCAAAAAAAATTATTAGGTAATTTTAACGTGTGTTAAGATTTTGTAAATCTCACTCCTTATACTTTTTAGTACTTCAGTCTGCTTCTTGTCGATCGTCCTACAGCCGCCTCACATCCTACATATATGTAGGATGAATCCTTGTGATTATTCATTGCACCGCCTCTTTATCAATCAAGCTTGCATCTCTGTTTAAATGATACTACTGCAATCAAGGGGAACGTTACACTCCAAATCCGAAACCTCTTTCATCTGGGACCAATCAGCATAGAAGTGAAAATCGTTGCTGTGGTAAAAACCGCATTATCTTTTCATATTGTAACTTAATCAAACTTCGTTTCGAATGCTGTGTGCAACATGTTTGATACTGCATTGATTATTTTTCATAATCATCCGTTTTTCATCGTCATTTTCCGGAATGTTAAAATAAGAAATTGACCTATTTTCTTGGTACCTGAGTTTTATTTTTCGAAAAAACTTCAATCATCAAAATTAAATGCTTTGACAATGCTCCAAAGAATTTTAACTATTTCCGCATGAAACTTGAAAGCTTCCACATGTTGGCACATGCACTGACACCATCAGCACTTTACACTTAACAGCATGCCAGTTGCCTACTTCTCCACTATGAGTATGTTGCATGCATGCATTCAGCTTCATTGCCGACAAGAGTAAGTCGTAAGTCTGACGTGTTTGAACGTTTAATGCACATTTATGCAACAAATAAAAGTGTCGTAAAAAATGATGACGTAAATACAAAAAAACTAAAAGGGAAAAGGGTGAGTGTTGCTGCACGATGGAGGGTGTGGGTTGGGTGTGTAAGTGCAGGTGCAGTTGCAGGCATCTAGGTGTATTGGTGTATTGGTGTTGGTTGGTTGTTTCAGGTCTGTCACCTGTTCGAATGACTGCTGCCTGCAATTATAACTGTTGTTCAATTTTTTGTATATTTCAAGGCATGCGATTTTTTTTTATATATGTAGATACTTTAATTTTTTTCTCCTCTTGTTGTTGTTTTTTTACACCGTTTTTTTTTTTTGCACTATCATTGTCGATGGATATTGACAAGAGCGCTTCAAAACAACGACGGCACCAACAAAACGGCACTTGCTCTCTATTACCACTACATTCATACATTCTTCATCCATTCATTCGTGATGTGTTCAATGCAACGCCGCGCGAATACACCAACAACCATGTGCAACACAAAGTTCGTTCTATTGAGGGAGTGTTGCATGCATACCAAAAAAAAACACAAACAAAAAACATAAAATTTTCTCTCACATTTGAAAGTCATTCATGTGAAGCTTGAGTTTGTTTTTGTTTTTTGTTTTTTGTTTTTTGTTTGTTGTCAGTACAAATAAAATCTTTTGTATTGCTCAAATGTGAAAAATTTAAAACAAAAATCGATTTTTATTTCGACTTTTATTTCGATTTATTATTGTTATTATTATTTTTTAACTTTAATTTTATGTATTTCCATAGATTGCCGTGCCTGGTGCGGTGCCTGGTGCGGCACGCACATCGAAAAAGCAAACGAAAGCAATTGCAATTCAAACAAAATAAATCAAAACTTTTTCCAATTGCGAATATTCAATGCGAAAATTTAATTAAAAAATCATTTTAATTGAAAGTAAAGTGAAGTTAATTGACATTTGAATACATTTTTGACATTTGCTCAATAATTGTGTAGTGTACTGTAGATAAGTTTAGTGTAGTCTAGTGTATTGTAGTGTAGTGTAGTTTACTAGTAGGTAGCCAGATGATAAACAATTTATATTTATTTATCACTTACTATTTTTATTCATTTATTCATTTTTCATTGATATATCATCAAGTAAATTGAAAATCTATTAGTAGCACATAGTTGTTGTTGTTTAGTTTTCTATTCTGTGCTTGTTTGTTACATACAGTGTCGGATAATCAAATGAGAACACCTTGCACTATATTGATCCATTGATTTTTTTATCGAACTGCTTATAGCAAACAATTTTTATAGAGAAGAAAATGTTATGTCATATACTTCATAAATTTCTAGGTGGCAACACTACATTTAAATATTTTTTGGGGATTCCCAAACAAAAAATTTGAAACGAAGCATTCGAGGCGGACAATCTAATACAAGAAGATTAGACGAAAAAATTTATATTTTAAAAAGAAAACTTAAATTTGTTTATAATTTGTACTGGTGAGCATTTAAATGCTAGCATTGAGGGTAAGGTAATTCAACAAATTAAATGTAAACTATTCCGTAATGTCACAGCAAAATGGGTCGAGCAAAGCACTGTAGCAAGGAGGAGCGTGGCGTGATTTGGTAAAAAACTGCGAAATGAGGGACAAAGCATCTGCCAAATAGCTAAAACTATTGGCAGATCCTCGACATTTGTCTACCAATCTTTATTACCTCAAAAATTTCATTGCAAGAGAGGTAGGACCCGCAATGACAATCGCATGGAAATTTTGGCGGCACGCGATCCATTTAAGGCAGCTGCTGCAAGTAGAGAGGAGACAGGGGTTGAAATTCGTTCTCGATCAATAACGAGACGTTTGGTGAAAAGAAAATGTATGGGAGAACAGCACAAAAAGTACCAATGTTGACACAAAGACATCGAAAGTGTCCCATAGAAATCGCTAAAGCGCACATTGAGTGGGATGGTTCAATTAATGCAAAAAAATGGCGTAACTTATTATGGACAGGCGAAAGCAAGGTGAATCTTGTTGGAAGTGATGGCAAACGTTGGGTTAGACGCCCGAAAAATGCAGAATTGAGCCCAAAATATACTAGGAAGACGTTTGGGATGCTTTTCTTGGTATGGTGTTGGCCCTCTGTATTGGATAAAAGAAACGATGGACAGATTTCTTTACGCAAACATCCTTCAAGAGGTGATGCTTCCTTATGCGGAATGGGAAATGTCCCTGAAATGGCAAATGCAACAGGATAACGAGCCAAAGCACACCTCAATCCTTGCGCGAGATTGGTTTTCCTATAATGGAAGTCCCCTTCACAATCGCCTGACCTTAATCCAATCGAGAACTTGTGGAATATTGTCAAAGAGCAGATTGGCAGTACCAGAGCTAAAAACAAAGACGAATTGTGGCCAAGCAAAGGTGGTATTCCATACCCCAGGCTACTTGCGCATTTCTGGTGGAATCAATGCCTAGAAGGTGTATGGCGGTTTTACTTAACAAAGGCTATTCCACAAAATACTTATTAGCATTAGTGAACAATTTGAGTCAATATTTTATAAATTTTTAATTGAAGTGCTCTTATTTGTTTGTCCTTTTGAAATTGTGATTTTATGTATAACTTTTAAATTTCCGTTTTTACACTGAATTGATTTTGTTATTGTTTAACGAACAAATTAAACTTATGGAATAAATTAATAAAATTAAATACCTTGTAAATTTATCATAAGCCTAGAGAAATATTTTTTTAAAGTTTTTGGTTTCAGAACAAGGTGTTCTTATTTTATTGTCCGACACTGTATATTATATTTACCTATCATCATGTTATATATTATATATTCATCAAGAGAAAATAACATAAACAACAAGAATATTACTTATTTTTAATTGATTTTTATTTATGGTGTAGCTGCGAAACTACATAAGCATATACCAGACTTTAATTCATTGGAAATTTATTTAAAAGTGAGATTTTTTTAATATCAATTAAATCTTTTTGATTTTTTTTTTGCTTTTAAATCTATCTACAGATTTTTATTGCGCAAAACTAATTTTTTAATGTCAGGTATTTAATATTCGATCTGATATCCTCTAGTTTCGTTTACTATACTATTGTCGATGAAGGTTTTTCAGCTATCTATGTATACTCTGTTATGTGAAGCATTTGTTAGTCAGTTTACGTTTTAAATGCCTCGTAGAAGTTGCGAAAAACTCGGGCTAGTGTTGTGCCGTTGAAGAAGAAGAAGCCGACAAAGTTATGGGGAAGACTTAAAACTGTATTATTTATCTACATATTTATATCTGCCTACTAATTTTCTTTTTGTTATTATCTTTCAATTGAAACATTTTAATTATTTGCATGATTTGTCGAAATTTATGGGATATACATTTATAAACTTTTTCCATAATTTCATCGCCATTTAATATTTCCACATTTCCTCCTAGTCATAAAACTGCATTTACACAAAATTAAAAGTTATAAGGCGTTACTTAATTAACCTTTGCACAGACGGCAATTTCTGTGTACGCTAGTGAACAGTATTTACCCGGGTAAATATTGTTTTCCTGCGGCCAGGTTTATGGTTTAGTAAGGTTTTTCGTGTGCGTGTGCTCACAAATCCTTTTCAGATTATTATTTGAGGACAAACACGAAAGAATTTTTGCAGCAGCCGTTTCTGAACCAGAAGATGACCTGGACGATGCAAATTTTGAATCCGATGAAGATTACTTGCCAGAGAAAGTAAGTGCTGATTCTGATGCCGAAGAGAATTAAGAAGGTGAAATGATGGAAATTGAATGACACTACTGAGTCTGAAGCTGATGTGGAGGACAATATTGAAAACAGTGACATGGAAAGTAATGAAGGTGACAATTTTCCATCGACTGTAGACTTTTTTACAGGCAAAGATGGAACAAAGTGGTATAAGTATCCACCAGCAATGCAAAGCCAGGGGTCGCGTAATATTTTTCGAGACAGTTTGTTCGTAGGCACTAAGCCATCAACTAAAAATTTAACTGAAAAGGATACTTTTTACTGTATTATGCGTTCAGCCATTCAAGATGTTATATGCAGGTATACTAATCAAAGGGCCGAAAAAGATTATAATGAGTGGAACAGTAATATCTTGATAAAAAACCAGTGTAATGGAAACCACTAAAAGAAGAAGAATTTTCTGCTTATTTAGGACTTTTGTTGGTAATGGGCGCTCACAAATCTAATTATAAGCCCGTCAAAGAGCTTTGGGAGAAAAATGCTTTACCGCTATATAGAGCCACAATGTCAGTTCGCCGCATCAAAGAAAGATTTATACGTTTTGACTTAGGTACTTCACGAAGGTTTCGACAGGCCTCTGATAAAGCGGCTCCCATACGAGATGTCTTTGAAATGATAAACGCGAACTTGAAGCATAAGTTCAGACCATCTGATTCAACTACAGTGGACGAGCAGATATTTCGCTTTAGGGGTCACACCAAATTTACACAATATATTCCTTCAAAACCTACCAAATGTGGCATAAAAATTTGGTGGGCGTGTGATTCCCAATCATCTTACCCACTAAATGTTCAAATTTACACTGGGAAAATAGTTAACAATAGAGATGTCAACCAAGGAGAACGCATTGTAAAGGATTTGGTTGAATCATATAAAAACACTGGTCGGAACGTAACAATGGACAATTTTTTCACCACCTTACCACTTGCCGAATCACTAGTTTCTTGAAGGTTGTCAGCTGTCGGTAAGCTGAAGCAAAATAAACGTTATTTGCCCAACGAATTCAAGGCATCAAACAATCGAGAAGTCTTGTCGACTGAGTTCGGACTCGCGCCCAACATTACATTGTGCTCTTTCGTTCCCAAAAAGGTCAAGGCAGTAGTTTTACTGTCAACTTTACATCGAGACACCTTACCAAATATGAAACCCGAGACTATTCAGTACTATAACTATACAAAAGGTGGAGTAGATAGCACGGATAAGATGCTAAGTCAGTACACCACAAAGAGGAGGGCTAATCAGTGGCCACTTGCAATGTTTTTTAACTTAGTGGATACTGCAGCTCTGGCGGCTTGGATTATTTATTCCGCAAACAATTCTGAAGGTCCTAATGCGGTCCAAATGAGTCGTAGACGTGGTTTCATTAAGAAGTTAGGCCAGCTCTTATGTGAACCTCAAATAAAATCCAGAGCACAAGATAGAGAGTAATGGCACATTTTTCCATAAGAAATGCAGTTGAATGCATTTTAGGCCAACCATTTTAGGCCAAGCCTTGAACGAAGAAAATGAAGAATTCAAAGTAAAGTAAAAAAAAAATTATTTAAATTATAAAGACATTTTTTAATTTTTTTTTTTTTTTAAATTTTGTTTTTACTTTTTTAAAACAAATCAAAAATTTAGTCACTGAGCTTGAACCGAATATTTGTAGGATGGATACTTTTTGTGTATATCAATGAAAGAAAATTGAGATTTTTACCCGGGTAAATACTGTACATGCTAAGGTTAAAAGGCCAGTTAAGGTAAAAAGTCACGCTTGTTTTGGAAAATGATAGTGTTGATATGTAGTTTTGAAAATCAACACAAATTAGTAAATTTAATTTATAGTAAATTAATTTTTCCTTTAAAATGGGAAATTCACTTAGATAAAATAACAAACTTGATGTAGAAATTATAATCTTGCAGGCTCTGAGGATCGCCAAACTTTTATGGGAAAACATATAGCCTTTATATAGGAAAATTACATCAATAGTGCAATTTTTCCACATTTAGCTGAACTTACCTAAAAAGAACCTCTAAGATATTGTCTTTATAGTATTTGATCCCAGGAACATTTATTGCATTTGGTGTTGCACACTAGGACGCGCCATTTCCTCAAAGTAGGCCAAACTATTAAATCCTCTAAAATTTATAAAACATTTTAGTATTTTTTGGAATATTGATTTCTTAAACTGAAAACATATGGAAACTGTAGTTTACAAACGTTCAAAATTAGATTATGGCTTTTGGAACATATTCAAGATTGATTAACCGTCACGCATAAAAGTATGCTATAAGTAGCAAAAATGTTTCATTGCTCTTTTCTCATAAATAACAATAAGGAGATGCCCCTGTTTTTTTTTTTTTTTGTTGTGAATTTCTTTTGTTTTCCTTCTCCTGTTTCAAGATATTCAGGATGTGTGATAAATATCCTCGAATTCAGGGATATGATGTTTTTTGGTAATTTTAATTTAGAAATGTTTTCATATACGAGTAAAAAAGAGCTATGGCTAATGTTGCTTTTCATGGAGATTAGCAATATTTTAAAAATCTCTCATGCAAGATTTAATTCATAAAATATCATCGTAGTTCAAACTTACTAGAAAATATTAAGAATACCCAAAAATTCAGTGCAGTCACAGATCACAAGAACGAACCTATACCTTAAAAATTAATACCATTATTTTCTTAACTCCTGCAGCTCTCTTTGTGAAACAGGTCACGTCCAAATCGGCTATCAGTATAAATTCATTAAGTTCCTGGTCTGCAAAAATATTTGGAAATTTATCCCCCCATTTAAAAACATTGACTAGACTCTTCTTCGAACACTACTTTATCTCTTTCATGCCTTCGTAAGACGATGTAATTTAGAGTCGTTACCAGCAGAAGGATGCAGTGTATTTTTATACATCCAAACTAGATGGAAGGGTAGGGGAAAGGGTACTCTGAGGAATTAGCTCTACTAAGTTTCTCCTTTCTTCTGATCACAGTAGCATGTGCTAAGCCGAGGAGATTGCTATATAAGAGGCAGCGAACTGGCTGAAATGTAATCAAGTGTCAGTCCATGATATATTCATTTCCAGCGATAGCCAACCGCGCATTAAAATTCTAGGGATCTACGAGGCTCTATCTAGTAATAGTTTTGTTAATCTGTTGTTTTTATTTTAACATCTGGGCAGGTGATTGGCATACCGCAAATGGTTCTACATATATTAATGGCGCATTTACTTTGACCAAGATCAGCACTTCACCACCCTACTCTGTCCCTCGGATTTGTTTCAAGGTTAACATTCGAATGGATTAACACACAAGTTTGAAAATAGAATTCTGACATAATAAATTGAAACAGGCAACTTTAGCCCAATGAATCAGCTGTGACTTGTCTATCGACCTAAGTTAGTGCTCTTCAACCTATTTCAGCTGTTGAACCCTTGTAGCTGGCATTAGATTTTGTGGAGCCGTTTCTTTAGAATAAAATCACAGATAAAATAAAAGGTTTGTGTTTGAAACTTTAAACATCTTTCCATTTATTAGAATTGACTAGAAAGTAGCAGTAGCTACTAAATTTAAATTTTTCCACAGAAACATGAAATAGAAAATTAACTCACTCTTTTAAAAATGGAACATATGGAAAAAATCGGATAACTTTGAAAGACCACTTCTTTTGAAATGAAAAAATTCAAACAGTAGGCTTTGCGTTGGAGAAATTCTGATGAAATACACATGTTATCACATGTTTTTTGACTTGTGAACTTTCAGTTGAATCGTGGCATCGGAAGTGGAAAGACGCGATTTAGTTGTTGAATTATTTCGAGAAAATCCGCAGTGGAGTCAGAAAACCATTGCAATTAAGGCGAAACTTGCACAAAACACTGTCTCGATGATTCTTAAGAAATTGAATACAGACTTAACAGTTGCTAGAAAATATGGTTCTGGAAGGAAATGCGGTTTCGTGTCTCCACAAAAGACGAAAGAAGGCGAAGAAAGTCGTTGCTCTCTCAGAGAAGAATCCAGCGTGCTAATCGAAAATTGGCGAAAAAAGCGAGTTGTAGAGAGTTTTTAATTCGTAAAATTAATAAAGATGTGTGCCTTAAAACATACAAAGTGCAGTCAGTATCCAACAGGAACGCTACCAAGTTCTTAGTAAGAACTTGGTAGCCCAGAGCCGAGCTAAATAGTTAAAGACAAATTTTTTCCAAAAATTGGATTGCTGTGTTATGGACGATGAAACATACGTGTTGTCTAAATTTTCTCAATTGCCTGGTCAAGAGTTTTACACCGCAAAGGAACGAGGAGGAGTTGAGGAAAGATTAAAACAAATAAAACAAAAGTCCAAGTTCCCGAAGAAGTTTCTGGTATGGCAAGCGATTTGTAGTTGTGGGCTAAGGAGTAAAAGCTTCGTAACAAGTGGCACTGTTAACGCCGAAATTTATGTGAAGAAGTGCCTCCAGAAGAGATTGCTGCCCTTCATTAGAACGCACAATGTATCTACTTTCTTTTGGCCTGATCTAGCCTCCTGCCACTACAGTAAAGTAACCGTAACCCTTAAATGGTTCGAAGACCAAAACATAAAATTGGTACCAAAAATCGCCTACCCATCAAATTGCCCAGAACTTCGGCCTATCGAGAGATATTAGTGGGCTCTAGTGAAAAGAACATTAAAGGCAACAAACAGAGAAGGTAAATTCATGGAAGATTTTAGAAATAAGTGGAATTCTGCCGCCAAGAGAGTCTCAGAAATGACAGTAAAGGCGCTAATGGCAGTCATACCGGAAAAGATGTCCGAATTCTGTAAAAAACAAAAAACTAAACAAGTTAGTTTTATTGATAATTTTATCAGAAATTAAATTTTCTTTTCAAAACTGTTTATATTTTTTTATTTGCACAAGGAATTTCAATGCTAGGACAATTTAAAGTTATCCGATTTTTTCGATCTCACTCCTTATTCCCGCGGAGCTCATGGAAAAGTTTGCGGACCACAATTGACCTTTTATCTTGGTGATTAAGCTCAAATTACATGCCAATTGACCAAGATCAAATGACAAGCCACTTGACTTAGGTCAAACGACATGTCAGCATTCTCGATTATGTCAGAATTCTGGTTTTTATTCTTTATTTACGTAACTAATTCTAAAATACTGATCATTATCATTCTTTTGACGTATTTAGAAATATCAATTTACTTCACAAAATCTAATATAACGTTTGAGAAAACAACATAGTCCAAAAATTCGCTAATTATGGATTATGTTAATTACATACGGCATTATAGAACCGTAAAGTTCAATAACATTTTAAGTTCTTTCTTTTCTCTCTCTTTTTCCATTTTTTCACTCAACTTTTTCTATGGTTGCTACATGACAACTTAATGATGTGGTCAAAATATTTTGGTAAATACTAGAAGAAACTTAAGTTAAAAAGAAGACAGGAAAAATATTTAACTGAATAACAGAAAATTTATTTGAGGTAACGGTGACAATTAAGTAGTTTATTACTTGAACAAATACTCAGGTATCAAAAGCCGTAAACAATGTAACTTTCGAAAACACTATTACTTAAATGGAATTTAAGACATTAAACAATAAATTACCCAGCATGTAAGTAAACAGCTTTAATCTTAATTCATTTACAAAATTGACACTCAAATTACAACTGGAAATCGAACCGCCACTAATTTTCATTGCACCTTAAAAGCTGCAAATGACACTAAAGAAAATCGTAAATATCAGCGACAGCACAGCAACAAATTGATGCAAAGACGAAGAAAAATAAGCGAAACATTTGATAAACAAGCTAGCAGCAGCAACCTCTAAGCCAAACCAAAACCGCACATATGGCTACAAATACACAATGAATGCCATTGTCGCCATTGTCGTTACTACATATGCATGGCATCCATAAAATATTGTAAAATTCAGCTAAACTTGGAAACATAATTCATAGGGCTAACAAGAAGTTACGGCGCGCAGGCTGGGCCTTTTAAAAGTAGGGAGAGGAGAGTTGCTGCTGCTGCTGCAGTAGTCGCGCGATTAGGTTTTTTTGTTTTAGTTTTTATTTAATTTTCTTCTTTCTTTTTGTTTTCCTCGTTATTGCTGGTGCAGCATCAGCGATCAATGTGACATAGAAAAAAGAAATGAACTGAAGATAGGTCGTGGCTTATACAAAATTATGCTACTTCTAGTACTTGAGAGAGAGAGAGAGAGCAAAAGAGAGAGCGCACATACACTAAGAAATAACTAAGCACGCGACGATCGATTTTGTACAGAACGTGAAAAGCATTTACAATAACATTTATTTACTACATGGTATGACCGCATACGTAAAACATTTCCAAAAGCTATTATCAAACAGAAAAAAAAACACACCAGCAACAACCACAACAAAAGAAATAAGCCAAGTTTGTTTAGTATTTGGCGCGGTGAACGAACTTAAAGTAGTCTAACTGGAAAGTCAATTGCGAGCGAACGAAGAGCGCACACAAGGTATAAGAGCTTAAAAGAGAGTGAGGCAGCAGCAGCAGCAGCAAAACAACAACAGCTTTAACAGCAGCTTGAGTGTTTGAGAACAGAAAATTTAAAGAGCCAACATACATACATATGTATGTCAAGTCAGTACTTGATTGTTAACTATGAACAGCGTAACAGTGAGTACAGATGTTTTTGCATTCACTCTTGATCTCGAATTTAATGACTGCTGGGATGGGATTCATTCGTTAAAGAAAAGAGTAACATTTTTTTATAAATTTTGGTAGTACCAAAAGTGTTTGATATTTTACACACTCTTTTCCCATTCTCTCTTTTTCTCTCTCTTGTGAGGCTTAACTGCATTAGCTTTTCGTGTTTGATTTTGAAATATGTATAAAATTTGTTAGATATGCAATTTTAGTTATTTATGCAATTTATTTGCTGTTTTCTTTTTTTTTTTTTTAAATCAGAATTTGTTGTTTGTTTTACTTCTTCAAGGGATTTTGAGTTCACATCAAAGTTAATGGTAGAAAGAGCCAGGCAGCATTTAAGGCACTCTTTTTGATCTCGTCAATACTTCAAGCTTGGACTTGTTCTTTATAAGTACAGGCCAAATTTCACTAGTAAGCTAATTAGGCAGCAGCTTGTGCATGTATTTCCGAGGTACCCAGGAATAAAACCTGACTAGAGTTTGTCTAGAATGAGGTTATCGTCTTGATTCTGTGCTTGCAATTAAGCATACAAACTGTCGCTTTGTATCGTATTTCAAGCTCACCCTTTTAAACCCATTCTACCTCGATGTGACGTCATAATTCCAATTCAGAGTTCAAATTCCATAGCAGGCATATATTTTTCAGCCTTTAAGTTAACACTTTGTGAATTTGTGTCATATTTCAACCCATCTTTAATGTGGTGCAATTGTTGATCTGACAAATTCACTCATAGGCCTTGTAAATTTAGTTTTACTAGTATCATCGGCCGGCGAAATAGTCAGCTCTGGCTAGACTAGGGTTACCTTGCTGTTTCGTTGGCTTCAATTCCATAAGAGGTTTGCCCCTTTCTTCCCTTCTAGGGTCTCTGGCAGTGTCTTTCTATTGTATTTGAGAGAAACTACACTGAGTTTGTCAATGACGTTTCTATACTTTGTGAACATCCTTTGGTTTGTAATATTCCCATATTGAGCATTTGCGCTTGGTTGTCATTGAGAATGTGAAAATTCCCTATAAAATAGTTCTGATCTCATTAGGTTAGGTTAAGAAGGCTTGTGTGGATCTGCTTCATACTTCCACCCGCAGACCGTTCATATGTGAGTACCAGGAAGGGTCTTGTTGTCTAACCGGTCCGCTCAGTTGCAACTCGGGATGTCGCTATTAAACCATTTCATTCAACATATCAATGCGCGAAGATCAGATATCTCCATGTTCGATTTCTCTGTTAGACATGTGAGCAATCTCGATCCATGCATTGAAGTCGTTTCTGCTGTAGTCTTCTTGGGCATTGGTATGAAAGGTGAAATATCAATTCCTCCTCTACCTCGTCGTTCTGACCTCATTACTTGAACCACTTTTTTCCGGGCAAAGTGTAGAAAAGGGTCAGGGGAAAGCTTTGTAACTTTTTACTATTCAAATCTAAATACATAGCTTGGGCTACACGACTCATCATTTCTTCTGCATTGCTGACAAACATTTCTAACTTTTTTGCTGGTTATTCTGCTTTTATTCTTCTATTGCTTGTTTCTAAACCCATCTAAAGGTAATTGACTCTTATGAAGCAGCAGCAACCAGATTCAGCTTCAGCTTCTTCTTCTTCTTCTTACATACTTGAATATTAAATTACAAGCAGTTAGTAGCTTCAATTGCTTCCTTGTTTAAGCTTAATGGACATAGGAACAAAAACAAAAAAGATAAAAAGAAAAACAGACAAACAGACAAACACACATTTTTCCAAGCTCTTCTGCTTACTTACCAACTTAAGGCATAGAGGTATATTTATTTTTTTCTTTCTGTCTTTAAGCCTCACTTTAAGTGTGTGTAGTTACCATTTGGTAGATTGCTGCTGCTTCATGCTCGCATGGCGTGTTGTGTGTGTGTTTTTTTTTTCTATTTTATTGGAACTTGAAAAACAAGCTAGCTCTTACTACAATTTACAGTTAGTTCTTAAGCTGGCTTTTTGCCTTA